>APFE030025536.1:80432-92386 GCA_000404065.3 Pinus taeda | reverse complement strand
TGCAGATATTGCTAACTATTTGGTTATAGGGAAACTACCTCCACATCTATTTCCTAGTGAAAAAAGAAGAATTATTCAAGAGAGTTCAAAATATTCATGGATTTCTAACGAATTGTTTAAAACAGGGCCAGATTATGTGATTAGAAGATGTGTTCGGGAAGATGAAATGCATGACATCCTCAAGGCATGTCATGATGAACCATGCAGTGGACACTTTGCTGACAAAAGGACGGCCTATAAAATCCTTTCTTTAGGATATTATTGGCCTTCCCTCTTCAAGGATACAAAAGAATATGTCAAAAGGTGTGACAGCTGCCAAAGAGTAGGGAAACCTACTCTTTCAAATGAAATGCCATTACAACCATAGGTACTCATTGAACCCTTTGAAAAATGGGCTTTAGATTTCACTGGACCCATTAATCCACCATCTAAGCAAAAGAAGTATATATTGGTATGCACTGATTATGTCACTAAAAGGGTAGAAGCCAAAGCATTACTTTCTGCTATTGAAATTTCAGTTGTTAGTTTTCTTTATGAGGATATTTTTACTCACTTTGGTGTCCTAAGAGAAATTGTGATAGATCAGGGAAGTCAATTTACATCCAACATAATAGAGAAGCTGATGGAAGAATACAAAATCAAGCACATAAAATCTACTCCTTACCATCTGCAAGAAAATGGCCAAGTGGAGTCTACAAGCAAAGTTATTGAAAGCATCATCACCAAAATTGTTCATCTACACAGAAGAGATTGGGTTGAAAGGCTTCCTGAAGCCTTATGGGCCTACTGAACTACATGGAGGAATACAACAGGACATTCTCCCTATGGACTTGTTTATGGGAAAGAAGTCCTCCTCCCCATTGAGTTTCAAGTCAAAACTTTCAAGATGGCAGTTCAGTTGGGGATGGATCTATCGGAAGCCCAAAAACACAAAATGGAGCAATTGAATGAGCTAGATGAGATCAGACAAGATGTAATCCTAAGAACTGATCTAGTTCAACATCAAAGAGCTAAGTGGCATGACAGATATATCAAAGAGAAAAAGTTTCAAGAGCGAGATTGAGCATTACTATTTGATTCTAAGTTTAAAGACTTCAAAGGTAAATTTCAGACCCATTGGCTTGGGCCATATGAGATCAACAAAGTCTTTAGCAATGGAGTGGTAAGAATCAAGACCATTGATGAATTTCAAACTCCTCTTATTGTGAATGGCCACAGATTAAAGATTTATCATAAGCCGCTCTCAAAAGAGGAATTTGTCAAAATGTTTCAAGAGAATTCTGCAATAAGGCTGGTGAAGAAGAATCCTTCTTCTCCACCAGCTTAGCCTTTGTTCTTTTTTGTTTAAAAAAAAAAAAAAAAATTGTATAAGCCTGAAAACCAATCACCGATTGGCAGTCTTATACAGAAAATGTAGAGTGAAAATCAGCGACACCTGACACTCTATATTTTCCAAAAAGGGAATCTCTCTTTCTTTCCCATTTCCACTTCACTTCATTTCCATCCCACTCCATTTCATTTTCATTTCACTCCACTCAACTTCATCTCACTCCATTTCATCCATTTCATCAATAAAAGTCTTTTTCATGACCATTTTCATTTAGATAGTTATTATCTAACTATCTCTATTTAGCCAAGTGGTTGATGTGCCAGTTTCCGTAGCTGGAATCAGTTTCCGCAGCCAGAAGTAGTTTCTGCAGCCACCACTCTGTCTTTCAAATTTACAGTCAAGATGTTAGTGCAATAATCATGAAAATGCACGTATGACTAAGCATATGCTATGAAGACATGTACATGGAGCATCTATAGACATCAATAAGGAGCAATTGATTAAGGGCTAATGGACAACAAATGACAAGGATTCCAAGGTATGAGCAAAAATTTCTTTCAAATAGCAATCAAAGGCACAATTTTACATAGTTATTAAACCTTAAAGCTCACTATATCCAATGATTACTACAATAGCTCCATTACCATTCCACAACCTTACTCCATGAACCATACATTTATTCCCTAAACGGTCTCATGATTAATTTTCGGGTTTAACTCATAGATGACTGCACTTCCACACTCCAGTTGTACTCATGAGATGTGACCCATTTAATTACGGCTCTTCTCCACCATACTTTGCATAGCCATTTCATCAACGTGTAACGTCTCTTACGCAACTGTTTAGTTCAAAAATTCCGACTCCGTTTCACTACCCTACCATTTTGTCAAATCCACACCTCGTTCGCATACGTCTCCACTCCATTTTGTGAACTCATCTCGACTACTCATCCTCTGTTTCCACTTACAGTTCCTAAACACTCCCATTACCCGTATCCATCTTCCATTTTTAGCCATTGTTCTTCCATAAACCTTGCAACCTAGCCATCTTACCTCTGTCAAACCCTCACACGCAATTGAGTTTCAGTTTAATTTCAAACAGAGGAAAGGATGGGATGGTTATTGAGGGAGGAATCGGAAGGGCCTAAGTTCTTAGAAGGATACCCTAAGGTAAAAGATTTGCTAAAGAAGGCTAAATGGCTCCGCTTCATTCAGAAATTTAAGGGCCACAATAAGGAAGAAACAAAAGCCTTTGCAAGGTCTTTCAACGACCAGGTGGTGGAGAATGGAGACCTTAAGTTCACGGTCACTGAAGCCTCAATTGCAGCTGCTACAGACTTGCCCAAGGAAGGTGAGCATTGGTTTAAAAACAATATTTTGGACGAGTAGGCATGGAGAATTATATTACGTAACCTAGGTATGGACGTTACTGTATTCACAAAAGGAATTCTTGTTCATGCATTAAAAGAAGAATGGGACAGCTTACTGTTAATCATTCAAAATTTTATCACTTGTGAAGGCCGGTTTAGGGCAATGTACATGTATCATACTAGGCTATTAATGAACTTCTTAGAGAACCAAACTCTTAATCTGCCCTATTTCTTATTGCTGAGCTTGAAAAAGATGAGCACCACAGTCCAAAAGAACATATGGGACATAGAACATCATTTATATCATCATGGACTCATGAGGATTCTAATTGAAGATCAATTGAAGAAAAACAAAGCTACTTGGGAATGGTTTCTAGTAAGAAACTACTTTCAAGAGCCATATGAGGCACCTGAAAGCAATACACCAAAGGCACCAAGAAGGAGTAGAAGAAAAGGAAAAATTGCCATAATCTAAGACTCTCCTATTGGCAAAACTAATGAAGTTGGTCAAAAAGAGAAGGAGGAAAGAAATAAGGACAGAAAGCAGAGAAAATTGAAGGGAAAGAGGAACATACAAGATGTCTACCAATCACTAGATCCATCTGTAGAGGAAGACTATCAAGTGTTATTTGAGAGACTAATGCATCTTAGAAAGCAAGCTGCCACAACTAAGAAGAAAGAAAAAGGAAAACAAAGCATGGAAGAAGAGAGTACTAGCCCACAATATCTAAGAAGGAGCAGCAGGCTCAGAGGAAAGTGGAGGAAAACACAAGTAAAAGGACCCCACTTCATCGACTTGGGTGGGGAAACACCCGAGAAACCTCCAGCTGGCCGTAGTCCACCTCATCCTCTGCCAATTATTGAAACTAGCCCTCCAGATGTTGATGTAAGCCCTTCTTGGCCAAAATTAGAAGACAATCCTCCTCCTTAATAAGACTTTGAAGCCAGCCCAAGGAAAACACCCGAAATAGATCCAAGACAGCAAGAGGTGTATGATTACCTCGAATCCTTAGAGAAGACAGTTGCAGGCCTGAGCACATCATCCACTTTGCCTCACATAAGACAAGATGCACAAGTCCAATCGTTGAAACAAGAAGTGTTTGAATTGGAGGTTTTAAACAGACACATTAAACAAGAAAATGAAGAATTAAAGGAGCAAAGCAAAGTGGACAAAATCATTCATGATAATACTATGCTGCATATGGGATTATGGCAGAAAAAGAAAAATAAATTAAAGAAAAAGTGCAGAAAGTTGAGGAGGGAATTAATCAATCTCAAATTCAAATGTTTGATAAGGAAACCCAGGATGGTGGTAGCACCAAGAAAGAAGAAAAGAGGACTGGATGTACTAGCAGAGGCTTCAGAATACATAGATTAAAGGGGGATGACTAAAATTTTGGTTGCATGAGGACATGAAACACCTTCACAGTGGGGGTATGTTGAGTCCCAAACTTACATCTTCCCTATATACCTTTTTAGCCTTTTTTTCCAATTACCTAAACCTCCAAGATATCAAATCATTGCATATTAGTTTAAAAAGAGCATATAAAATGGTTTCCTAACTATGTCTTGTGACTACTGTTTGATTTAAATTTTTTCCCAGTTAGCTGCAGAATCTTGTCACTTTCTGTAGCTAGCTCAACTTTCCACATCCTTTTTGTTGAAGTCTATGTTACAAGTGTCTATTGGAGAATCCAACCACATGGACAAGCTACAAATGATGTGGACATGGAACGTGTCCCCTTGGTTCAGCCGAATCACTCACAGAAGACCGTGGTCAAAGCCAGTCAAGCGGTGGTCAACACTAAGAGTTTTATGGTGGCAGGACTCTATTTTTCACCACGAGAAGAATTGCGTGGCAAGTTCCTAGATCCCAAGTGGCGTGCTAACACCTGTGGACTGCCCCGTGAACCAAATCTAACAGCCACCTTCCTTGGATTTAATTTCCACGGCTACCATACTGCTAGATTTCCAAATGTGGTCATTCACGTGTCTCTTTACTAGTGTAGCTCTTAGGAATTAGTTGTGTCGTTTCCTGTTATAAATAAAGCATTTGCATATGCCTATAAACTAGTTTTTTTGGTATGTAATCTTGACTGTTTTACGAGCCACTGTGTCGTGACTTAATCCTTATGTTATGACTGTATTTTAATATATGAGAAGACACTATTGTTAAGCTCAATCCGTGCTTAATTTCTGATTGGCCGAGGTTGCAGACGGCCCCTATACACCAAGGTTCTATAATTATTGTACAGTTTCATGCTTTCTTCATTTATGTTCCTGATGCCAAAATTATTTCCTTGTATATATTACACTGCTCATGGTATTCATGTTGATTGTTGTCCATAGTTTCTTTTATGCTTTCTAATGATTGTCAATTGAGCACTGTTTTTATTTCAGGTTCTAATAGATAGCCCGGGCAAGTGCACATAGCTTTTTGATGACTAATGACATGATGGAATTATCTTGTCATTCTGCCGATTTGTTTTCTTAGTTCTAATTCCAACACTATTTATTTCTTTTAGTTTTGTTTTGTCCATTTACTTTTCTGCAAGATAGATATTAGACTATTCATATCATTTTCAGTTACCTCCTATAGCCAGAGCGAGTCAAATGGTGAGGGATTGAAGTATGGGTGTATAGTTTGATATTAGTTTATTTGTTTTTGCAAGTTAGTGATTAGATTACTCATGTCATTTTCAGTTACCTCCTATAGCCAGAGTGAGTCGAATGGTGAGGGGTCAGAATATGAGTTGATGTAATATGATTTAGTTTACTTTGCTTACAGTTTTTGAATTACTTTGAGTTCAGTTTTCTTTTTACATAGCAGCAAGGATACTGGGTTTCATAGTCATTAGCTCACTGTTTGGTTTAATTAGAATTTAGGTACATTTTTATTTTCTCTTAGTAATTGATTTCATCATTGCTAGTTTGAAAACCTTTTTGAAAACTTTGAAGTTTGGAAATTATTTTAAAGGTCACCATTGCCTTGATACTTTATTCCACACTTGATTTTTAGAATTGCCATGTCACATTAGGGAATCAACAAGAAGATAAACCCAAAAACAAACCAAAAATAAAAAACGACAAAAAAGTAAGAAATCGGTTATCTTGCATATATAGCGCACAACACTTCAGCAGTTTACGACTCCCAGATTGACAATTTATATAGCTATTTAGGACACACTAAGTTGACCAAACAATAACCAAGAAGAATTCCTTCATCTGCTCTGGGTTCAAACTTACCAAGTTTTTCATCAATCCTTTTGATGAAACATTTACCTCCAAAAACTCTAAAGTGTTTTATAGTAGGAGGCTTACCATACCAAAGTTCACATGGATTTTTATCACTATTTACCCAAATATTAGCTTTGTTGAGAATAGTCACAAAAAAAAATGCAACTTCACCCCAGAAGGTTGCAGGAGTTCTAGATTCATCAAGCATAGCTCGAGTCATTTGTTGAATTGTTTTGTTCATTCTTTCCACTACACAATTTTGTTGAGGAGTTCTGGCGATTGAGAACTACCTTTTTATTCCATGTTGTTCACAAAAATCAAAGAATTCATCTAATATCAATTCTCCCCCTCGATCAGAGCTCAGACATTTGATTTTTCGATCTGATTCATTTTCAACTAAAGCTTGAAGGCTTTAAACTTTTCAAATGCTTCATCTTTATGCATTAGTAGACCTATCCAACACATTCTAGAAAAATCATCAATGAA
The DNA here is from genome assembly GCA_000404065.3 of Pinus taeda. Lineage (NCBI taxonomy): Eukaryota > Viridiplantae > Streptophyta > Pinopsida > Pinales > Pinaceae > Pinus > Pinus taeda. Next base: position 85,964 of record APFE030025536.1, on the reverse strand, counting down.
TTAAATAAATTATTTTTCTCTTTTCCTTGTTCATCTGCATAAATCAGTATGGATGAGTTCAAGATGCTTACTTGTTGATCCTTTTTTTTCATTGAAATGAAATATGGTTTTCTTACTGACTTGACATGGTTTTCATATGGCATTTTATAGAATGCTGATATCTGGAAGATCACGGACCGCCTTGAGCCTGCATGCTTTTCTAATTTGAAAAAAGCTTAGATGACCCAATCTTCTGTGCCATAACTAGTTTTCATCTATTTTTCTTAGATATCATTGTTTTCGTCCTCCTTTGAGTATGTATAAATTGTTTGGAGTTCTTGTACCTTTGATTACAATCTTTCCTGTATTAAGCTCATGAACCACACATTTGTTTGATCAAAACACAACTTCATTTCCTTGATCACACATTTGACTAGCACTCAACAAGTTATGCTTTAAACCATCTACATACATGACATTTCCAACTTTAACCTTTTCTTTAAAATAAACAGAACCTTTACCTTTAATGACAGTTGGTGTGTCATTTCCAAACAAGACATACTTTTCCCTTTCCAAAGCATTATATGAATGAAGTTTCTCTTTATAACCTATCATGTGTTTGGAGCATCCACTGTCAATGTACCACTAATTTTTTTTTCCTTCTGCAAACAGAGCTATGCCACATCTTTCTGATTGAACTTCCTTCTTTCACCATACCTTGAAAATTGATGATGATTGCTCCTTTTGAAGTGTTGGCCGAAATTTCCTTCTACATTCAGATTCTTCATGACCAAAGTTATTACAAAACGAACATTCAATTACATCTTCAAGAGGAGAGAAGTTATTATAGGAACTTTTATTGATTCTTGTTATGCTCCTTTGGTTTTGTGCTTCTCTAGTCATGATAGTTTTGTAAACAACACATTGAGCAACCTTATGCCCAAAGTTATGGCATTAAAAGCATTGTCCAATAAAAAAGTTTTTGTGATCATAGAATCTTTTGGCATTGTTTACCTTTTGGTTGATGCTTCTATTGATGTTCATCCTTGGAGTAAATTGAGCATGATTTACTTGATGAGTACCTTTAGGCTTTTGCTAACAATTGACATATTGTTCACTGGTATTTTCTGCATCAAGATAGCTTATGGTGGGACCTGGTGATTTTGTGAGTGGGATGATTCTTCAGTATATCCAAGACCTGTCTTTATAAGAGGAGAACACTGAACCTTTATGATTTCATTTAAATATTCTAGTCCTTTAGCAAATCTAAGATTTAGAGATTTTGTCTACTCTAGTTCTTTTCTTAGACCCACAACTTCACATTCTAGTTTTTCATTGTTCTTTTCTATTTCAGTGAGTTGATGTGTGTTTTCTTAAGGGGGCTTGACCTAGGTTCAACATTAATTAGCCAAACAAATCCATACACTACTAGCCCTTTCGGCATCAACCCACGGAGCACAGACCAAAGTCTCACCCAAAGCAGTATGGGGGATGTTGGAACCAAGTTTCTACACCTTGATATGGTTGTGATGTCATTTAATTCCCTTTATTCCTACCCTCGCACAAGTCGCTTCGCTCTAGGGCTTGCCAGTCGAGCACTCTATTCCATCCTTCAATACTTTTGCGAAAGGGTTCAGTTATCCCTCGCACATCCCTAACGCTCAATTTAGACCCTTTCACGCTGCAAAGGCAGTGTTCCATGCAGATCCCTAAACTAGTCCAAGTGACTTAATTATCCTATTATTTATTCACAGTTAGCACCGCGTAAGCATATATTCTTATATGCGTTCAATTATCCAACATAATTATACACATTCACGCATCACATAAGCATTATAAAGGAAATTCATACATAGAATGATAAGATGCATTAATCAGAACAAACACACATAAATTATGGAATAATTCTCTTTATTTATATCTTCCAAGCGATTATAGACTCTATTCGCCCTGTGCGCATAGCTGTAGGGGTCTGCGCACTCAGCTGCAGACTTCTACTCTAGGCCTCTGTGCACTCAGCTGCAGAGACTCTACCTACGCTAGGACCCAAAACTTAGACTTCTTACTTCAAATCTATCACTCTCTTATCTTGTGTCTCTCTAAAACTACTTAGAGCTTAGCTCTTTTTATACAATCCCATGGTCTGCAGACCATGGGTAGATCTCTTACAGTAGAGTTTACTTTAAAAAACTAAGGGCTCACAACCCTTTATGACTTATAACACCTACGTGCTCCGCAACCACAAAATGTGGAGTATTTACAAGTTTCTTACAAAAGTTGACCAAAATATGGGCTTTTAGCCCCAAAACTATCCTTTGGGGGATCTTGTTCCCAACATTGTGTTAATGTATCTATGATCATATTCTTTTCTTCCAAATAGATTTTGAGTTTTGTCATTTCTTCAAGAAAGTCTTCCTCTTCTAAGGCATCCAAAAAATCATCATTGACATAAGCCATGAGTAGTTTATAATCTTGTTCATTTTCATCTTAATCACTATTAAATAATCCATCACTGTCTTCATGAGTATAGTAACTTCTTCTATTAACAACTTGTTTCCTATTGCCTTTTGCAAATTCCTTTTCTTTTTCATGATTATCTTTATGAGGACATTTTGCAGCATAATGGCCAACTCTACCACAAGCAAAGCATTTGAATGGTAGCTTACCTTTGAATCTTCTGGAACCCCGTTGAAGATTCTTGACAAAGTTTACCTCATCATCTTCTTCTAAAATATATCCCGATTCATTACACTCCTCCTTTTCTTTTCCCTTTGCTAAAGCTTTGAAAGTGGCTTCTCTCGTATCTGATGGACCTCCTTTCCTCATTTCAAAGGCAGTTAGAATTCCATGAAGTTGAACAACAATAATAGATTGAAGATCCTGTTTTTCTTCTATGGCAGATACTTTTGACTCAAATTTAGAAAACAAGATCTTATTGTAGCGGCTACAACTACCCTCTAAAATTTTGTCGTAGCCTCGTTTTGGAGCCTTCCTTCCAACCTTCACAGTAGCTTGCCTTGTTTCATCAAGTTCACAAGCTTGAGTGTATTTCTTGCACAAATGTAGTCTATCAGACATAGCTTGATCCATTCCCCTCATGAGTTGTTCACCTAGACTTGGTCCATCTATAGGCTGAGCAACTTCCCCTTAAAAATTGCATATTTATGGATGGCAACCAGCGTTCCCTCCAGAAATTGTGCAATCCTCTCTAGCATATTGTTGGGCTCTAGGATTCTGCAATCCTTCCTGCTAACACTCCCAGCAAGATTTGTGCAAATTTCCCTAGCAAGGCTTCTCAGCCCATAATTTGTGTAAATTTGGGCAGCAGTCAGCTGCTATACCTAGAAATTTGGCAAATCTCCTCGGCAGCCAGCCTAGCTCCCAGCCAGAAATGTGCATTTTTCTCCAACAGTTGAGTAGTCTCTTACATGTGTAGCTGAGTTGACTGATTCCCTCCGGGACTGAGAAAAAAAAAACTTGCATGCATGGGCTGCTTCTCCCAAGGTAGCATGCAAAGGCATCCCTTATTTTAGGGATCTATGTTTAGCAGTTGGAGGTTACATGCAAGGAGAAATTCCGAAACTTCCCACCAATTGTGTCTTCCCCTAGATTCGTGGCATGCACGTCACAACCTTGATGTTATAAAAACTCATCAACCAGACACTACAGATCTCATTCCTCACATCAACCTTATAGCTCTGGCATCCCACATCACATTTAGGAGCAGTCGGCACATTCAACTCAACTGTTTTTGGGTAAGCCCACTTGCCATGTCTTGTGCTGCATTTCTTTCGCTTTTCGTGTTTTCGCTTGTGGGAGTAATGTTTGCTTGATTTATTTGAACATTTTCTATCGTTTACATATATACTAGCTTTTCCTCACTCTGTTTCATTTTTCGTTGCTATATCACTGTTGTTGCATGCATGAAACTATTTTGCATGGACGTTTGGCTAACTGGCGAGCTGCCTCACCCACATGCATGTTGATCTATTTTCTGAATATTTCATGCATGTTTTACATGCATTGTCAATCACTTCTTCTATCACTTAGTGTCATCATGCATTTACTGTCATAGTTTCTTTCAGTTTCCCGTCGGTGAGTCTGGCCAACCTTGGCCCGGACTCTGCCTTCACTAAGGATGCATTGCGTAATCTGGAGAAGGAAGGCTCACCTTCCTCTCCATATTTGTGCATTCCTACCCCACACTAGCCTCCAAGATGGTTTTGCGCATTTCTGGAGGACAATGGCTACTTGGCCCAATAAATTTTGCAAATCTATCCTTAGGCCAGTAATCCTTCCCAGCTAGAATTATGCATTGTGCAATCCCAGTAGTCATCAGCCAGGCTGGATTGTGCATTGCACAGTTCCAGCAGTCACTCAGTCTCCCAACAGCCCAAACTATGCCTTATGCAGTCTTGGCAGTCGGTCTCCCAACCTTTGGGCCAAAATTGCATAACCTTCATGATCATGCACCCAGGTATGTTGCAAGTCAGTTCTCATGTTCATTTTGGCTTTTGACTGACAGATTGCTTGCCATGAGTGTTGCCATGTCTCCAGGTATCCCAGGTGTTCATCTGCCTCTTGGTAGTACAGGTAAAATGGTTTCTAGTAGAGCAGAGATGAAGACACAGTTCAGAGCACACTTAGGGATGCATTCAATCAAGTGTCCATGGACTTGCCTACCCATGAAGACATCAAGTTGTTCGTAGAAAAGAACATCAAGATATGACAGTAGCAACATCACAACGAGAAACATCATGAACATAAGCTGAGGACAGCATACCAGATGTGATGAATGCAAGAGGAGGGTTGTTGAAACATGAAGGCAGAATAAGGTTGCAAGCTCAAGCAGGTCCATTGATGATGAAAGAAACTTTGGAGACTCCAGCTATGAAGTGACGTCGGGACATGAAGATTGCGAAGGTGGAAGATGGAAAAAAGAAGGAGTTACATGTGCTAAAGAATCAACTCAGGAAGAACATGAACCTACACAGACAAATGAATCAGTTGCAGTAGGAATAGGAACAACAGTGGGCACAACATGAACTCAGGGATGAAACTTCACCCATACAAGTTAAGAATCCATCCCAGTAGCTGACACAGAGTAGACATGGTGAGAATTGTTGTTGATCGCATGCAAGGGATTCAACAACTTGCATGTCATTGAGTGCATGCATGTAATCCAAACCATTGACCACTCACCAAGGTGAAGACAAGAAGCAAGTCCAACTAGGGCTGAACATGTACATTGGAAAGCTGATGCGCATGACCACTAGCACACACTTGAAGATCAGCACAGAAACTATGCACGAATGTGTTGTCAGCTTAGATGTACCCAAGAATACCATGCACATGTTAGCAGATGAGTTGGATGAAGGGGGCGAACCAATGCACCGGTGGCAACAGAGGCAAGAATTCGCTTAAGCAAGATGTCACCATAAGGTGCATGCACACCATCATGGACGACCATGTTGGCATTATGATACAGATTTATGACATAGATGTTGTCCTTCATGGCAACTGACAAAGATGATAGATCACAATTCAGGCTCA
>APFE030025536.1:61093-74262 GCA_000404065.3 Pinus taeda | reverse complement strand
GATGTAAAATCTGCCTTTCTTAATGGAGACTTAGAAGAAGAAGTATATATTGAGCAACCAGATGGATTCATCCTTGGAAATGATCCAAAACTTGTGTGCTGATTCAGAAAGGCTCTCTATGGTCTAAAACAAGCTCCAAGGGCCTGGTATTACCGTCTTGACAAATACCTCCATCAACAAGGTTTTTCAAAAGGATCAGTTGATAACAATCTATATACAAAGATTGGTAATGACAAATTTCTAATACTTGTAGGGTATGTTGATGATATCATTTTTGGTAGCAATGAACAAGCCATGAGTCAAAACTTTGCCTTGGTAATGCAGCAAGAATTTGAAATGTCCCTGCTTGGTGAGCTCACATATTTTCTTGGCCTACAAGTTCAACAAAATAAAGACGATATTTTTCTATCACAAACCAAGTATCTCAAGTAGATCTTGAAAAAATACAGCATGGAAGATCCTAAACCAGTATGTACCCCCATGGTAACAGGATGCAGTCTCAGCTCAATTGATGAATCAACAGTAGTACATCAACCAACCTACAGATCCATGTTTGGTAGTTTGCTTTATCTAACAGGTAACCGACCAGACATCATGCATGCAGTAGTAATAGTTGGAAGATTCCAAGCAAATCCAAAGGAATCACACCTTTAGGTAGTCAAAAGGATTTTCAAATATCTTGAAGGAACTCAAAATTTTGGTTTATGGTATCCTAGGGATACAAATCTTACACTTCATGCATATACATATGCAGATTGGGAAAGAAGCGTGGATGACAGGAAAAGCACTAGTGGTGGTGCATTCTATATGGGTTCCATATTAGTTTCTTGGTTTAGAAAGAAACAAAGTTCAATTGCATTATCTACAGCTGAAGCAGAATATGTGGTTGCTGCATCTTGCTGCACACAACTCCTTTGGATGATGCAAACATTGAAAGACATTCAAATCACATGTACTCCACCCATATCCATTCTAATATGTGATAATACAAGTGCAATCAGTATTTAAAAGAATCCAGTCATGCATTCCAAGACCAAGTACATACCCATCAAATATCATTTTTGACATGAACAAGTGCATGAACAAAAGGTAAAATTGGAGTATGTTCCCTCTAAAGAACAGGTTCTTGATATATTCACCAAACCACTACCCAGAGAGACATTTGAATATCTTAGACAAAAGTTGGGAGTAGTTGATGCACCATCTTGCTATTGAAACTTATCTGTTTCAAAGAAAAGTGGTTATACGCGAGTTTCATGAAGCGTATCCATGTACATATGCAGGTTGCTATGGATACAGTCACATATATGTTGAAAAACAGTGGGCTAGACTCAAGATGAAAGGAGTCTGATATGGGTCTGACAGTGATCATCTAACACAGATTCAGGGGGAGAATATACTTCTAATAATGCATTGTTGAAATTATATTAGAAGACCTTGGTACAAATTCATAGTTGTTTTTGATTCAGGTGGAACAGGTTCAGGGGGAGATCATGGTTGCTGGTCTGGATGGTGATTGACAGATGCTGCTGATAACTATCATAGTCTTGTTTCAGATAGTTGGTCTCTATGTCATGTATATCTTTTAATGTCAAGGTCATGAAATGACCTAATGCATGGGATGGATGATGTAATGCTCTTGTTTTGACATGTATAATCATTTGGTATATACCCACTTGGTTGGGTGGATGAGTCAAACTTGGTATATCCCCACTTGGTCGGGAGATGGATGTATGTATGAGCCATTGGTGATAGGTAGGTCAGTTATGATGTATGTATAGAGTCATCTTTTTGCAAACCTTGCTTATATTCAGGGGAGCATGGACTCAAGCATGGAGCTCAATCAACACACTTCAACATATCAGAGAATTTAGCATGTACTCAGGGTGAGCATAACCCTTTGCCCTTGATGACAAAGGGGGAGAGTGACTTGGGGTTGCCATCAAGTCCAAAGGGAGAGATTGTTGGCATTATGACATAGATTTGGAACTATGACACAGGTGTTGTCCTTGATGGAAACTCACACAGATGACAGATCATAGTTCAGGCTCACTAAATGAAGAAAGAGACGTATATGCAGGTTCCCTATTGACCAAGCCGTGTGTACATGTGAGTTCGCAGACCAAAAGGCGCGTATAGCGTACACACACACTTTCATGGAAATAAAGGTACATACATGTTGGAAAACTTAGTTTTGGTCCGTGGTATTTGGTCTATGATATTTTGATCCATGGTATTGGTCCAAGGTATTGATTCAAAGTGGTTTTGGACCATGGTATTGAGTAAGGCTTAAGACTATAAAAGGAGGAGAAGATCATGAGGCAAAGGCACTCATGAATTGAATATCTAATGAAGAGTTAGATGTAGAATACAAGTGATTGGGTTATGGTGCATAGCTAGATCTGAATCAAGGATGAACCTGAGCGCTTGATGAAGGATAAGTTCTATTGATGGGTCAAGATCTTAGGGCTTGAAGAGAAGTATCGTTGTGTGATTTTGATCTTTTATTTGAATAACTGACAGATGTTGTAATATGTAAATATGATGATTGGGTATAACTGATGTCTGGAATTGTTGTAAAATTTAAATCAGCATTTACAGATCTATACGTAGGTTCACTTTAGCAAAGGCGCATATACACACTGGTTCTACATATCAAAACATTGTATACGCAGGTTCGCCTTGAGATAACGGTGTATTTATGTAGGTTAGACACATTGAAGTAGCATATACCTAATTAAATATGATTTAGCTACTTCTGTTTGTTGTTGCAGTGTTCTGGGTTCTGGCTTGGGTTCTGGTTACTGTTACTGTATTCTGGTTATAACATTCTGAGAAGTGATTGATTGATTCAGTTTTGTTTGGTACAAAGGAGATTGGTTGATGCAGATATAATTGATGGTTGATTGATGTTATTGATGGATCCAGTCTGAAAATTTATGAAACATGGTCCCTGGAAGAAAAGATAAGGTTGTATCCTTCTGTAGGCCTACACCTATGTACTAGTAAACACAACAGCTAGTACAACAGCTAGGGGGTTGTAGCTCCATTTTCGAAGAAGCTGGGGAATGAGAGAATGTTGTAGCCTTCTGTAGGTAGAAACCTGCATACTGGTATAAGTCTGCACTAGTACAAAAATTGTAAAAAGAAGTTTCTTATTAAAGGAAGATAGAGATGATTGCAGTAGGTGGTTTTCACCCACATTGGGTTTCCACCTTATATCTTGTGTTCATGTGTGTGATTGTCTATTCCGTTTTACTGCACTTGGTTACTGTTTATATGGCTCTAATGCACAGATTAAAGATCAACATATGATGAAATAACTAAGTTATAAGTTTGAAGAGTATATGATGGTTTCCTTACATACAGCTGCGTATACACGCAGGTTTAATTAACAAAAGTAGCGTATATAAATCTGATTATGGAAATGAAATGTTATTGACTTGCTAATACTGATTCACCCCCCCGAGTATTATTTCCAACACTCAGTCACTGGAGGTTCTCCAACCAACCTCAGGGTTTTCGTGTGGCTCTCCCACCAAGTCAGTGCATGGCCCTCCTATTTCAACCGTGCTAATTAGATATTTTTCCCTTCCTCGATATGATGGAAACTGAAATAAAATTTCAGTTTTTGTAACCAATGGATCATCTTCAAACATCGATATCACCATGGTATGGCTTGATATCAACTTTTCCTTCCACTTTAAACAAGGATTGGTTCACGACACTCAAATTGGGTTGGTCTTTTCTAGGTTCTTTCTTCGTTTGGTTATTTACATCTTCCCGAATTCCCGATCCCCTTTCTGATTTTTCCTCTGCATTTGAACCCCCTTCTTCTCCAAATATACCCAACTTAATTCTTAGGGCTGCCATGAGTAGGTTTAAATTTCAGTTTATATCCACGACATGTTCTTCAAGCCGCAAAAACCTCACCTTTACAGGATCACGAGGTTCGTTTACAGATTCGTTGCCAATGATTAGGTTTTTATGATCTAGATCCCTGCAATATCTACAAAATACCCAAAGAAACCTGCTCTGATACCAAACGATATATAAATTGTTGTGGATATTCAACTAGATAGCTCCTCACAATAGATCTGATAAGAATATTTTTAAAATCTGGGATTCTACACTATTAGAATTTTATTTAATTTCTAGATCTATAAAATTAATTGTAATTAGTGCATGCATGTAAAATTAAATCAATCAGAAAAGTAGATAACGAAAAAATAATCACACACACACATAATACACAAATATTCTCTCTGGGAAACCCTTTCGAAGAAAACCCAACTGGAAGGTGAGGTCACTTTGCTCTCTTTCTTTGTTTGGAAATATGACTACAAACACAAACAAGTAATTCTTCTAGCCCGTGGCCTACTACAGTGAACAAATCCTCTCTATGTGCTCTACCTCCTATCTCTTCTGGCTATATTTTCTAAGCTATGGAACAAAATTCTCTCGAAATAATGGAAGGCCTCTTCCTCCTAGTGGCTTGGTTATAACATAGCCCGATAGCCTACTAGTGGTTAAGTTTGACTACATCAAATATTAACTAGAGTTACAAAATGGAATCTTCTAGAGTATTTTACATCACAAACATTTGGCTAGCCCCTTTTACATGAATAATGGGGGCTGACACGGCATCCTCCTGAACTATAGGTGTGAAAGTAGGAAGGTCAAATTCTAAGTGGCATAGGTTTTGAATACGGACTCCAACTGATGTGATTCTTATGCCATTAGAAATATACCTGTGTGTAGAATATCATGGAAAGGAGCTACACTTAAGAAATAAATTTTTACCACCAAAAAAGGTAGTTTGATGCCCTAGAACACTCCCATAAGGTTTCAGACCCCATTTCACCAAATTGGGTCCCGCCGGTAAAAATGATCCTGTGAGCTAATTCCTCCATTTGTTTCACTCCAAATTCATCAAGATGGATGACAAAAAATATAATGATCCAATTTATATCAACTAGTATTTATGACTCTTATAGGTCTCCCTCTTATTTGGGAAACCTTCATTACTACAATCAACAACAACAATGTCCTTCCCGATAAAGACTTTTAAAAAAACAACCAAATTGGGTCTTGATCTTTCAGAAGCCCAAAGACACAGAATGGAGAAACTGAATGAACTTGATGAGATATGACAAGATGATATTCATAGAACCAATATAGTCCAACAACAACGATCTAGGTGGCATGATAATTTTATCAAAGAAAGAAAATTTCAACCTGGTGATTGGGCATTTCTTTTTTATTCAAATTTTAAATATTTTCAAGGAAAATTTCAAACTCATTGGCTTGGTCCTTATGATACTGAAACTACCTTTGGTAATGGAGTGATCATAATCAAAACCATTGATGAAGAAAAAGTAACTTTCCTTGTAAAAGGTCATAGATTACGAATATATCATAAACCATTAACAAAGGAAGAGTTCACAAGAAATATGGAAGATAATCTTGATTTGAAGTTGGTCAAGGAACATTCTTCTTCCTCTCCAACTTAGTCTTCTACTTCCTTTTTAAAATAATAATAATAATAATAATAATAATAATAATGTGTGTGTGTGTGTGTATATAGATAAGAGAATGAAAATAACTTTTTTGTATAAACATGAAAACCAACATTGTTGGCTTGTTTATACAGAAAATCTAAGTTGAAAACCAAGAATCCTTGGCAGCATAGATTTTCTTTTTAATTCTCTATTCTTCTCCCATTTATTTTTATTCCTATTTCAAAAAATAAGACAACTACATATTTTCAGTAATATGTAGCTCTCATGGAATTCCACAACTGACTTGACAAATTGCAACTAGGGAAAATGAAGATCATGGCAAAACAAATTGGGTGAAGATTACAGCTAAAGCAACCTGAGTACAACCTGCAAAAGGAAAAATCCAAAATCAGTAAGGAAAAACAATAGATATGTAAATATTAATTAAATAATGAAGGAAAAAACATTGAATTATGAAATTAAATAGATGTATGACCATTGTTGTCACCATTTTGTGTAATGATTACTTTCATATGACTTTATTTCTAACGAAAATATCTTGTCAAAATCTATAACTCTGATATGAAAAACCTTGTTATCATTTAAATTCACTCCCTTCCTTCTATATAACATTTCATTTCCTTCACATACCATCACAGTTTCTTGCATCATTCCACTCGTCCCTGTTCTATTGCCAAAAACACCTCACCTATTACCCAAATTTCGTCCTCCACTACCAAATTCCTTCCATAACCCTATCAAGGAGAGAAATTAAGGCTAATACTTCTTCAACATGGGAGTCATTGTATGCTCAGAGATGAATAGGGCTAAATTTTTTGAAGGATACCTGCAAGTGAGACAAAAGTTGCAGCAAGCACGGTGGTTAGCATTTGTGGAAAAAATTGATGGGTATGAGAAAGAAGTGACAAAATCATTCACTAGGGAATATGATGGTATAGAAGTAGAGATTGGAGACATTATATTGGTTATAATAGAGTCACTTGTAGCAAAAGCTACCGAATTTCCGAGAATCAGGGAAAGATGGTTCAAAAACTGAAAGATCAAAGAGAAAGATTGGGAAATCTTCCTTAAAAACCCAGGTATGGATATCTCTGTCTTTAAGAAAGGAATTTTGATCATAACCTTAAATAATAAATGCAGGAATTTATTGTCTATTATTCAAAAGATTCACAACTTGTGAGGGTAGGTTTGGAAACATGTTCTTTTACCATTCTCGCTTGATGATGAATTTTCTTGATGGTAATGAAATCAACCTACCTTACTTCCTGCTTAATAGGCTGAGAAAAATGGTTGGAAATATTCAGAGGAAGATACAGTCGATAGATAATATCATGTATCATCATGGATTATTGAAAATTTTAATTGAAGCCCATTTGAAAAGCAAAGGGGATAATTGGGAGGATTCTCTTATTAGAAATCATTTGAAGGAAGCTTAATGATAAGGACCTAGTGATAATACCAGAAAGAGTAGAAGAAAGTTGCCCTCAAACCCTAAGGAAAACTCACCTGCACAAGAAACATCGCAAGATTAGTACTCTGATGATGAAACCCCTTTTATAAATGTATTGGAAACCCTTAAGTAGAAAAATGTTAGAAGAAAGATAACCAACAATAAAGGGGAAAATACATCAAAGGGAGAAACAAAATAAGAAGAAGTTAAAAAGTGTCCCTGTACCACTGAAAAACCACCATCAAATGTAAGAATAAGTGCAAGGATTGATAAAACAATACATGTATAGTCTCAAAAATCTCCAAAAAACTTCAATTTAGAAGAAGAAGAGGAATCGAGAGTTCCATCACTAGTTGCAAGTCCAGCTAGGAGAACTCCAGAAATTAACCCTATCCAGCAAGAAATATATGACTACATAGAGTCTCTAGAACAAAATGCTACAAGAAAGACTATTGAATCATCCTCAAATCGAGAATAAATTATTCATTCTGATCCTCTAGAAGAACCTCAAATCGTGATCACTCTTAAGTAGGAAATTTATGAATTGGAGGTACTAAATAAACATTTGAAGCAAGAACAGGAAACATTAAAGGCACAAAATGAAATACAGAGAACTCAAAATGACAACATTTTGTTACATCTTGGTTTATGGTATGAGAAAAATAAGAAATTGAAAGCTAAATATCAATTTCTTAAGAAAAATGTCATAAGTTTGCATAATAGAATCTTGATGAAGAAACCAAGGATGACAACAATAAGTGTCAAGAAAGAAAGAAGGACTAACTTAGATGTTCTTTCCCAGGCCTCTGAAGATGATCAGTGACAAATAATATTACAAATTTTGAAATTTTGTGCATGAAGACATGCAATGTATTCTATCTGGGGAAATGTTGAAGCCCAAAATTGTCTCTTTTTTACCACCTTCTTACACTCCATCCTCCTTCATTTTTACTCTAATAACTCTAATTGAGTATCAATATACAAGGTTCATGGAAATAGCAGGTACTTAACATCTTTTATTTCATAATTTTTATTGTTCTTTATTATTTAACTTAATATTTGCATGATCTACTGAATTGCACCAATTTTTCAATCAATGGCTGATTCTGCAGCAAAGTCGAAGGTTTGATAGGTTCTGAAACTCCAACGAAGGAAAAAGACATATGAGAAGGTGGTTAATAGTTGACACAATGATATGTTCCTATCTTCATGGTATGGATTGATGATGAGAACACCATATAGGCTTAGTCAACGTGGAAGCCAACCAATGAAGAAGGAGCCAAAGGCGAACCAAGTGAGCAAGGAAATTAATTGAAGCATATATTTAGCCTCATGATTTGCTTCCTCGATAGGAAATCATGAGGAAATCATGAGATTTTATCTTTCTATGATATTTTTAGGTTTTTTTGAGAAGGATATGCTCGTAAATCTCTAAACAATTATTTGATGGAGGTTATAAATCTACCTCTCGGCATGACAAAGAAATTCTTGCATATTGTTTGAAAAACTTTTTTTTATAAGTTATAAAACTTTGTTTATTTTATATCCTTGTTGTGTGTTGCTTCAATGTGTACATAGTACTTTCAAGAGTCATTTTGTTTCCTACATCTCGCAAGAGGCCCCCCTAGAGTTGTAAGTTTTTATTGTTTGCAATTAACATTTTGATTATGCATTCTATATCATGTTTAATTCATCTATCTAACCATCCAGTTTGATTTCTAGTGAATGCTTTTGACAGTGATCACATAGTATGTTTTTTTTAACCATTTTTTTGTAGGATAAATGAGTGAAGCCAAGATTTCCTATGCACATGATAAATAGTATAATAGAGTGTGGATTGATTTAAGATTTACAGTATAATTTGAGTTTGGTGAAGAGGATTTCAATTTCAATTAGTGTTAATTTCTCCTTTTTCTATTAGAGTGATTTATATTTAGTTTCATTATCTAGTTGAGTAAGTGTGATATTTATTTTTTGCAAAGTGTGATATTTCTTTTAAGAAAGTGTGATAATCCTAGTTTCATATTTCTTTCAAGAAAGTGTGATTTTATTCCAAGCAAAGTGTGATATTTAATTTATGCAAGTGTAACGGTCTTTATTTCATTTTTGTTAAAGAGTGACATATTTATTTTTATGAGAATGATAAAAACATGCGCATCTCAATATCTCAATTTAATATAGAAGTTTCTTGAATAATTAGGACATCTAGTACATATAGTACACATACACTTCATCAGTTTACTAGCCCTGGTCAATAATTTATGTAGTAATTTAACGTCAATTAAATTACCAAACATGGAACTCGCACAGATCTAGGGCTTTTTGGTTCCTGGATGCTAGCACACAGTGGTCAAGACAATGTCTAGAGACCCCTAGACATTGGCAAAAAATATTAAGGGAGTGTCCATGGTTTTAGAAGCAGATCGGAAGGTGTTGATCCCTGAACACTTGCACAGAGTGGTCCTGAGAGAATCCAAGCAGTCTCAGGTGCATGCACAGTAACTAGAAGAGAGTGTCTAAGGGTTTGGAGAAGATATGGGTGAGTTTCACCCCAGACACATGCATAGAGTCTTCTTGAAAGCGTCTGAGCAATCACAAATTCCCTCACATAGTGTGTGAGAGAGCGTCCAAAGAGTTTCAGATGCACATAGTCAGTTTTTTTGAGAGCATCCAGGGTTTTGACCTTGGGTTTGACAGATGGCTTTAGCTGGCATAGTGATCTGGTAAATCTTGGTTTCTCTCTGCTGGTAAATGGATATGTAGATCTATAGATATGTTTTATAAATCTTTGCTACAATTATATGCATTGGGCTCATTGTACTCTCTGTTGAAAACTTTTTATGACTATTTATTAAAGAAGAAGATTTGGAAGGGTTTCCCCCTTATGGGGTTTTTCCCTAGTCTTGGACCCATCTTCTATCTCTTATGGTTGTGATATTGTCTTCTTTGTCATTTCATATATTGTTCTATCTTCAGTTATAGTTTATGATTGGTTACATCATTATTAATTGGATGCATTGTTAATGAAGAAGTAAATTGGGCTACAGTAATTAATACAATGCAGAACAATAAAAAAAATTAGCAATCATACCCCATGCATCAAGGATATCTATAACCAAAACATCCATGAGAATAGATATATCAGGACAAGTATTAATAATAACATTTAAATATTTAATAAGGTTGTGGACTTTCAAGGACTTAGAGTCAAAACCAAAAACATTCCTATAAGGCCTAGCAATTTGCATTTAAATCTTTAATAAGGCCATGAACTTTCATAAATTTAGAGTCAAAACAACAAACATTCCTATAACACCTAGTAATTTGCACTTCAAGTTCATTCATGACCTTTAATGGCATCACATTAGTATAAGCACTAGAATCAAGCATATGGTTATGAAGTAACAAATTGTTAACTATTAATGTGACGAAGAAATGTGGATGCCATTAAAGGTAAAATAACAAGAGAGTCTTCAATTCCTTTGTCAAAGTGTAAGAAATTTTTTATTTGATCTCTTTTATGAGAAAGTTTAATTAAATCAATGATAAGAATGAACATATTCACCTTACCAAGTACCTTACCCAAATCAACATTTAAAGAAAGTTCATCATTCTTTTGGGTTGAGGGAGGATTAAGATTGGTATTTAAAAGTAATGGAGTTTTAGTTCATCCACTTGAAGGGAAATTATCATTATCAATTATAGGTTTAGTGTTTTGCTTGATTCTTACAACCCTTTACTAAAATTATCCCTAGTTTCAATTGCATTCACTTTCGTATGAACTTTAACCAAATCCTCATGTTGTTGATCTATGATATCATACCTTTTCTCAGGTAACATTTTGGGGTGACATGAATCATTAATCAAGTTTATATGCTTAGAATTTTCCTTACCACTTTCTTGATTATAAGGGAATCATCAACATAATGAGGCTTCTCACAATAAGGACACCAATCATCATCATCTTCTTGGTTAACCATATCTAAAGGAGATAAAGTGATAGGAAATTTTTCTTGGAGTAGGTCTATTGTTTTGATATTGGTTTTGATCAAGGAAAATGTTGAATTGTAGACTTTAGATCTCAAGGAGAAGGAAACAGCTCCTTCCTAGAAATGGTGCCAAAAATATTATCAAAATCTAGCACCTAGTACAAAGCCTTACTAGGTGACCTAAAGAAAGTGCAACACATGAGAGTGTCACTAATGTCACCTCAGCAGCTACTACTATCTCTTTAGTGAAGGATACAATCCAATGCAAAGGAATATTCACGAGAAGGGCTTAGGGATCAATTAACCCAACCCCAGGATATTAATATAAAAGCCACAAGTGAGATAGACAAGTGCCTTCTCAATCTAAGGAAAATATATATTAGGATACAAATGACTCTAGGTTTTATTTGGATTGATTCTGAATCCAAGAAAAACTAGGGAAAATAAACTAACTTACTTTAGGGTTGATTCTCAATCTACTCATTGCATGTTTTCTTGGAGATATGTACCTTTCAGATGATGATGTCACCCTTGAAGGATTTTAAACTCACACCTGTGGATTATTTGAGGCTTATTGTCATGTCATTTCATTATTTTGGCTATCGTTAGGGGTTATATTGATGACCCATGCACCTCTATCACAAACTTAATTATTTACAAAGTCCCTAACTTGTCCCACAAAGCCTTCGTCGTAGCTTCCCCTAATACATTCAAAAATATTGAATCTGAGACACACAATCGTATTGTGCTCTTTTCCTTCCGATCAACTTCTTCCATTCCTCATCAAACACTCTCCTTGGTTTAGTACCCGGATCTACTACGATCCACTGATCTTTATCTACCAACAGATACTCCATCTTGAGTTTCCACAACTTAAAACTCTGACCATTAAATTTCTTGATCTCTATCAATCCACTGTTTTCCATTTTCTTTCACCACCAGAATTGATCTCACAGATCTCCCACTGAAAAGGGTTTACCACAGGCCTGAGTGAATCCCCTCAGCAACAAAGGCATCCCCTTGAAGCCAAAACAACTTCGATACCAGATGTAGGTTTTAACCCCATACAGAAATTAACTGCATACGAATTCTAAAACACAGAAAATAAACAATGCGAGAGAATAACACGTAAAACACATATACATAGAGATTTCCCCTGGATCCAAAAACTGGGACTAGCAGCTTGATTTTTCATTATGTTCCTTTCAATGTTAGAATACATATTTATACATGCCGAAGCATCCAATACCATGGACCGAAAACCATTACGTCCAAAACCATGTGCGAAAATCATGCACAAAACCATAGGTAAGTCCACCCAACCTAATATAGAGTCCAAAAAAAAATTTCCAGGGTGTTGCCCTGGACCCCGTAGAGGGGGGCTACCTGCCCCCCTTAAGCCACCTGGACAGGGGGGGCTGTTGCCCCCTCGCTGTGTAATCACTGCAATGAAGGGGGGGCTCCACCCCTCCTCTAACCCCCCAATTCACTACGTGGGCTAGTCGTGGAAAGAATAACACAACCCCAATATCTTCTCTAGCTCTTTGTAGAGAACATCCACTTACATTCCATGATGACACAAGACCCTTGATGATGGATGTTGGAACCCCTTTAAGTAGCATTGGTTTTGATAAGAACTTAACACAAATGATGCTTGGATGGTTGATTTTGATGCCACAAAGCTGACTTAGAGAGATGGTGTGCCTTGGGGATGATAGGATTCCACCAGGATGACATTGTACCTTCTTGATGTATGTTTCACTTCTCTTGATGATGATTCATGATGTTGATCAATTGGGACCCTTTTGGAGGGGTAGATGCACCCTCTACCATGATGATGTCACATACCCTTACCTTTCAATATTGATTCTCAATACGATTGTGTGTCTCAGATTCAATATTGTTGAATGTATCAGGGGAAGCTACGACGAAGGCTTTGTGGGACAAGTTAGGGACTTTGTACCAATCTAAGTCTCTGGTGAATAAATTTTTCCTATGGAAAAAGTTGTATAACCTGAGGATGAAAGATGGAGACTCGGTGACAGAGCATCTGAATGCATTTAATATTGTGGTAAGTCATTTATTGTCTGTTGATATTAAAATTTCAGATGAATATAAGTGCATTAGTTTGTTGTGTTCTCTACCAGATTCGTGGGATAGTTTGGTTATTGCAATAGGTAGCAATGCAACTGCTTTGCAATTTGATGA
>APFE030025536.1:38314-53291 GCA_000404065.3 Pinus taeda | reverse complement strand
TAGAGAAATTTTGAGGTCTAAAATGGGCCTCCTAAGGAATATTATAAAATAATAGTGGAAATAATAAAATAATATTATATTACATCATGAAAGTTTAGAGGGGAAAAAGAAAAAACTATCATTTCAACTTGTATTTTCAACTTATTGCCCTACGATTTTACTCAAATTTAGAGAGGGAGCATTCGTTGGAATGTGGAATTTAATTCCTCATCTAAGCAGTGCCCATGTTTCATACTTTCGATGGACCTCGCTACACTAAAATGAGAAATACATGAAAAAATGTGATTGCAATCATATTTGTTATGTATTTCTCATTTTCGGTGTAGCAGGTTCCATCAAAAGTATGCAGTATGTGTATTCCTTGGATGAGTAATTTTATTACACATCCAACTTGTGCTCCCACTCAAAATCTGAGTAAAACCATAGAGATATAAGTTGAAAATACAAGTTGAAAAAGTAGTTTTCTTTCAATCTTTTTTACAGTTCCAAAAATGGTGAATCATCCCCCATGGTTGTCATCATCTTTTTGAATCCTATTATTCACAATAAAGTTTATTTTGGTTGTACATTTTTTTTGAGTCCTATTTTGGACCTCAAAATTTCTCTAATGCGGTTTTAATGAACATAAGTGGGAATTTTACTAGTTTTACCCATGAACTTTTTGTCATTTTTTTTTTTGCAGTTTACTCCAGAACTAATTTTATATTTTTGTTGTAGGTAATCTTTGACTCTATTGTAGGTAAGCTATGGTGAGGTGGTGGGGTTTTGATGAATATTTCAATGGTATTTTGGCATGGCAGTGGCTTTATGATTGGCTATTCGATATGATATCTTATCCTACCAGCTACCACTATGTGGTTTTCAACACATTCCATCCATTTGTTTGGAATTGTAGCCCATTCTTTGGTTGCTTCAAAAATGTGTCATTTTGGATATAAAATTAGGTCAATGTTTTTAAAACTATGAAGAGTTGTTCGTCAATTATATTTGTAGGAACTTGTAGGGTTTCTATGTACTGATAGGGTTTTAAAATATCATTTTTTATGCACTAGTAAGGTTTTTTTTAATGGGTTTTTATGCGCACTGCTAGCGTTTTTAAGCAAACGATCATACTTTAAATATAATAAAATGTATGCCATGATTTTTTACTTTGATCATAGTTTCTCGGTTGGTGAAATGATATATTTTTAAAGTTTTGTCTGTCTTTGAATCCAATCCAAAACCTACAAATTAAAGATTGGACCACAGATCAACATTATAGTGTGTTAAACAAGTGTTTTCTCATTCATTATATGGTTATAGGTGTGAGGCTTCTAACTTGAATGGTTATTGTCAGTGTAGTTTAGGTCACCAGAAGTCAAAAGGTCAGTTGCTAGTTCCTTGAATTCCATATGCATGCTTTGAATAATAGAAGAGTATTGGTGCTAGTTAGGGTTTATGGAAATCTTTCTCAACAATTCATAGGGATATGCATTGGTAGGGTTTTCAAAAATGGTTGTTTTAGAGCTTCAATTTTTGGCAAGCCCCTTCATACCTATTAAAAATATATTGAGTTCCTTGCATAAAACCTGTGTTGTAAAGATATCAATGCATTAGAAACTTGTTCTTTTACTTGAAATTACACATATATGATTAGCAAAATTGTCACAATTACTTTGTCTCTTCCGTTGATCTACAAAATGTTTTTTCATGGTTGTAAACATTCAATCAAGATCATGTTGTAGGTATGATAGGTATTCAAAATTCCAATTTATTCTTATCTTCCACATGCATATTTTGAAAATTTTATTTAGTCATGGTAATTATGGGAAAGCAAACCCTGCAAAATCCTAAAACTATGTCTTTAGAAATCAAGAAATATTTGTTGTTGTGAAAAAATGATTATTTATAATATCAGTGGAACAATGTGTGTGTGCATAACAACAAGAAGTATTATTTTTGGCAATTCAAAGATGAATCTTGAACCAATATTATTCAAACTAAAAAGACCTCAAAGACAACCACTTAATTTTTGTGTTTGTCCCGCAAAACATTCACAACATCTGTAGCAGCATCAGATGCCATCATTACATATGTTGCTCAACTAACCCTTGGGATTGCGCCTAAAATTGCACTAAGTATATTTTTCTAAGAATCTACACTATATTACTAAGCAAATGATCATACTTTAAATACAATAAAAAAATTATGCCATGCTTCTTTACTTTGATCATAGTTTCCATTGTTGAAATGGTATATTTTTAAGAGTTTTGCTCATCTTTTAATCCAATCCAAAACTTACGAATTAAAGATTTGACTATGACTCAGTATTATAGTGTGTTAAACAAGAATTTTCTTTTCCATTATATGGCTATAGACATGAGTATTCTGACTTGAATGGTTATTGTTAGTGTATTTTAGGTTGCCATAAGTCAAAAAACCAATTGCTTCCATGAATTTCATATGCATGCTTTGAATAATTGAAAAGTATTGGTACTAGTTAGGTTTTATGGAAATCTTTCTCAAAAATTCATAAGGATAAGCCCCACATTAAAGTATACTTCATTAGAAGCACACTAGACGAGAGACATCACTAGAAATATGCCAAATTAGACCCTGTTACATGAATCTATATACAGTTTGCTTTAGGTTAAAACAAAATTCATTAAGCAGAGTCTTATCTTGAATATTAGTAATAGTGTCGAATGTAGGTGAAACTTAAAGAAAAGTGAATTTCATCATCATGTAAAGTATTTATTATTAGACTATAAACATCTAGTATTTGGGTGCATGAAAGAACATCTTATACACTACTAAAGTATAAATGAATATAAGAGAGGAAGATCATAGAATCAATCATGTCAAAAGCAATTCAAAATTACAAATACAAATAGATTATATCATTCATACATAGATTATATCAGTATCCAAAATGGTCATGTAACAAGAAACAAAGGAAATCCTTACAAAATACACATCTAATGTGGTTAAATAAAAAATAATATGACACCCCTATGCTTGATGGCCTCTAGAATCTTCATTTCTTAACCTTGTTGAGTTGCCTGCTTGATCCAAGTATGTTAGCCTACCTAATAATGGTTGATTAGGATGTGTTGGATTTTGTCCATCTTATTGATTCCAATTTTCCCCTTGTAGCCATAGAGGAATTGAGTACCCATAGGTCACACATGTGCTAATAACCCCTGCATTAAGTGGTGATGTTTGATAATCATACATATGATTGACACCTACACTAGTAAGAATATAACAAGTGGTAAAACCACCATTTTGATAGCGAGGGACTTGTATATTTATGAGGTCTTGGAATAATGGTGTATTATATGAAATATGGTCCAATGTATTTGACATCATCTTGGTTTCATTGACTACGCTTGCATCATTGTCAACATTATTTGTCATCCCTTGTTATTTTTGAAGCAATTGTTGAGCCTTTCTTGATTCCTTTCTTGCCTTACCAATTATTTTTTATGGTCCTTCTCTAGCCTTTATTTCTCTCTTTCAAGCCATTCCTCTACTCAACATTGTGCTACAACAATCCTTGTTGTCTTCTTTTCCTTGTCTAAATCCTTCTTTTTCTATTTTAAGTTCTGAATTTCAAGTTTCTTTTGTTAAGGCTCAACTAATGGTTTTATATAGTATTTTGAGGTGAGTAACTATGAACTTAGGCCAAAAGGAAGACTATATGTTGTTCTTGCCTTCTTTTCATTGACTCCCTCTCTACTAGTAGCTTTAGGAACCGACCAAGTAACTACTCCTTCCCTGACACTTGTTGCTCCTCACTTGACAATTTCCTTTCAATATCTAAGACAATTGATTGAACTATATTGTTCTCTTCATCTGATTCATCATTATGTACAATATCTTCTTCCATTGTGTAGAAATTATGGGGTGGAATTGCAACTTCTCATGAAATATTAATCAAAATTACAAGACCCAAACCTACTCTACTATGCAGAATTCAATTCACAATTTAGAAGATCAATCACAAAAATGCAATGAGAAATAACACGCATGCACACATTATTTTTCCAGAGGCAAGATATCTGATAAAAACCCGTCTTCCCACTTGCATTAATCTGATGAATAGAGAATTATTACCATTTCTTTGCTCAACTGAGCACAACCTGCAAGTGAATAACCTATATCTCTTCTCATTGAGAAGCTTTGACCCAGACTTAGTCAAATTTTTCCTTTGCTTGATCCCCTATTTCCTTGTGCAAATCCTAAGAAATTAGGCCCTATTATGTAGTAAATTCCTCCAAAATGCTTGCATAGTTACCAAGGTTGAGCATATAACTGCATGCAACACCTATACACTCAAGACTAGTCTACAAATGATGTTACACTGCTTTGGAATCTCCACCATAGTGGGGAACTCAAATTCTCTGCATGCACTACTATTTTTGGTTGATTGATCACTTAATTAGATGATCACTGAGTTGGACTAAAGCCCCACTGCACAAGTAACCTTCCACTAGTTCCTCCAATAATTAAAACTAGTTTAACTGAAAACATCTTAAAATAACTGACCTTGATTGCTACAAATTAGCAATCACACATGCTTAACTGAATGCCAACTCTTCTAACTCAAATTTGTTGATCTAACTGAGTGACAAAAGCCATGTCACATAAGTTAATTATATTCCAAGTTGTGTGTTGCTTTGGAAATTCCAATTTTCCCAATTTGACCAAGGCAAAATCAAATTGAGAATTTCTTACTACATTTTTCAACACTCCCTCTCAGCAAGAAAGGTATTATCAACCACCCCTATCTTGCACATGTGGAACTCAAACTTCCCTATTGACAAATCCTTTGTCAAAATGTCAGCATCTTGTTCCTCTATTGGAATGTATTGTACCAACATTATCCGCCTCTGCACACAGTCTCGTAAATGGTGATATCATATATCTATATGCTTGGATCAATTGTTAAGTACATGATTCTCATAGCACTTCATGCAACTCTGATTATCATAGTAGATCATAGTTGGATCCATCATCTGACAAAATAGTCCCACAAGTATCTTTCTCGTCCAGACCGCCTCACATGCTGCTTGACTTGAAACCATGTATTTTTCTACTGCCAAATTGAGCGCCATAGATATTTTCTTCCTTTTGTATCAGGAAACAACTACATACCCAACACTTAAAATTCCACCTCATGTACTCTTTCGTTCTGATGGACTCCCTGCCTAATTTGCATCCGTGAAGTCATATTCCCTTTTCCCGTCTATGCCATATTCCAAACCGGGTAGTTCATCTCAGGTATTGTAAAACATGCTTAGCTTCCTTCTAATATAATTTGGTTGGCCTAACCATAGCTTGGCTCAACTGGTTGATTTCATAGCACATATATGGCCGTGTGTTCACAAGGTACATTGGTGAACCCACTAGTTGCCGATAAATGGTAGCATCCACTTCTCACCTGAAGTGGCATCCTCCTTCCTCTAGTTGGTCACTAGAGCCATCTCCATGGGTTTACAAATATCCATGAAGAATCTCTGTGGTATCTCATTTTCATAATTTCCCTAAGATACAAATAGTTACCCATCACCTTTCCAAACTTCCAACCCAAGGAAGTAGTGCATGAGACCCATGTCCTTCATTTCAAATTCCCTTGCAAGGTCCTTGCAAAATCTGATCAGTCGCTCATCACCAATCTAAATTAAGTAATCAATAAATAAAACAATAATAAGAAATTTAGCTTCTACCAAGATGTGATAGAGGTCTGCATCCACTTCACTTTTGGTGAAGCCCAAACCAGTGAGATATTTGTCGATCCTAGTGTACCAAGCATAGGGTGCTTGTTTGAGACCATAAAATGCTCGCTTGAGACTGCACACACGAGACTCTCTATAAAATGTCTCAAAACATTTTGGTTTCTCAATGTACATCTTCTCCTCAATAACCCTATTCAGAAGTGTTGTTTTTACATCCATCTGGTGGACCTTCCACCCCATCTGTGCAACCAGTGCAAGAATTGATCTACTGGATGAGTACCTTGCTACAAGAGAAAAGGTATCCTCATAGCCAATTCCCTCAACTTGAGAGTATCCCTTGGACACAAATCTAGCCTTATACTTCTTTATGCTTCCATATGTTGCATGCTTAACCTTGAAGATCCATCTCGAACCCACAATTGATTTATCCACTAGTCTTGGGACCAATTCCCAAACAATTTTCTTTACAATGGATTCGTACTCTTCCACCATTGCATCAACCCATACAGGTTTCTCTACTACTTCCTCAAAATAGCATGCTTCAGTCTCTACAAGCTCGGTCATTAGAGCCATGTAGTCAATGCACCGATTAGGTGACCTTCTCTACCTGCAAAAATTTGCAGGAGCTCCCACATTCTCCCTCGCATCTTGCACAAGTTTATCAGCTTCCTTGGTTTTGTTTCTACCTTCTCTAGATGGTTTTGCTTGAGTGGATGTCTCCACTATATTCTCCTTAATTTATGGTTTCTCCACAACTTTATGAGTCTCCTCCTTTGGAGCTAAAATCTCCTCTTCTAGTGGGATCTGAAGCTCCCTCTCAAGAGAGCACTGCATCACTTTCTCTTGATCAAAGTTTACATCCTTTCACACAACTATCATTATGAGGGAAGGTGAGTACACATGGTAGTTTTTATGAGTTTCCTTGTAACCCAAAAATACCCCAAACTCTGTTATCAGATCAAGCTTCTTCCTCAATTATTTGGAGACATGGTAGTAAATAGAGGCTCCAAAAATCTTGAAGTGCAACACAATTGGATTTCTCCATGACAAAGCCTCCTCCAGTTTAATCATACCAAGACTATGATGAGGACTCTGATTCTGCAAATAGACTATTGTGTTTCATACCTCTGTCCACAAATGAAATGGTGGGCCTTGGTCATGCAACATAGCCCTCATAGCTCCCACAATGCTATGATTATTTCTCTCAACCGCCCATTCTGCTGTGGCTTGTGGGGTGTTGTCATCTCTTGTTGAATGCCTTATTTTGCATAGATATTCTTGAATTCATTTGACACGTACTCACCTCCATTATCACTCCTGAGAGACTTCACCTCCTTCCCAGTTTCTTTCTCAACCCGTTCCTTGAATTATACGAACTTGGAGAGCGTCTCATCCTTCTTCCATATGAAGAAGATCCAACACTTCCTTGAGAAATGATCAATGAAAATGAAAAAATATTTGTGTCTAGTAGTGGAAGTTGTCATGAAAGGTCCACAGACATCGGAGTGGATCCTTGCCAAGATTGCATGTGCTTTGTTGTCCCAATCATTGAGTGTGGATTTTGCATAATTCCCCAAGATACATCCTTTCAAAACATCATGTTGCTCAACTGATCCTTTAGGGAGGCCAATGGTTACTTATTGCATAATATTTAAGGCACCATGATGCAAATGGCCAAGTCTTATGTGCCAAAGTTCACAAACATCAGAACTCTATACTTTATTTGCCTTACTGCTTAATTTATCATAGTCTTCCATGTCTAGCTTATACATGTCCTTCACACGGACCCCAATTTTCTTTACCTTCCCTGTGGCTATGTGTCTCATGAATAGTTTTCCTTTGTTTAAGATCACATCATAACCATAGTCTTCTAAAACTGCAACAGAGATGAGATTTTTCTTTAAGCCTGGAATGAACATGACATCCTTGAGTCTAAGAGGGGATCTTGACTCCCTCTGAAATGCAACTTTACCAATCCCATTCGTGTTCTACCTTGTGTCATACCCCAGCTCAATATGAATCTAGATATATTTCTCCTCTAGGTCACTGAAAAACTCTCTACACCCTGTCATGTGGAATTATGCACCTGATTCCAAGTACCACGCACTCCCCATCATTGTATTGGACATACATGCGATAAGGGTGAAGTCAAGATCGAACTATGATCCAAAGCTTCAACTGCTACTCCTCCCGAGTTCTTCTTTCTTGAATTTTTGTGTGAAAACTTCCTGTCATAGTTCCCGAATTCATGACAATTGAAGCATTTAATTTTGGAAAAATATTTCTTCTTGCCCCCTTGGCTAGATTATGGTTTGGTTTTAATTTTATTCCCTTTTCCCTTCTTTCCCTTTCCAGCCAATGCAATTTTTCATCCTCACCCTTAGATGAAGTTCCATCTCTGGTATTTTTTCTTTTCTCCTCTTGCATCAAATCAGACCATAAGCCTTCCCGATTTGGTAATTTCTCCCTCCCATTCACCGAGTCTTGGTAGATATGTCAACTTTTGGGAAGGACTAGAAGTGATATGATTTCCAAGTCATATTTTTCAACATTAACACCAACCCCTCCAATCTCATCACGAACTTGGATAAATCTGCTCAGATACTGCAGGATAGTGTCATTCTTCTGCATCTTGATATTTCGAAATTTACCCTTGAGTGCCAGTTTCCTATGGTCACTGTTATTCTCCAACAACTATGTCAATGCCTTCCACATTGTGAAAGGAGTTTCTTTCCCATGGATATTTGAGACAATGTGGTCTTGTACTCCCTCCAATATTATTCTCCTCGCCTTTGCTATATATTTCTTCCATTGACCTAGGTTTTGGGCATCAACTAATCCTGGTTTTGCAATGTTTTTCTTGAGATATTATAGAAATATGTTGTCATCCAACATCACCTCCATTTGATCCTTCCATGCAATGAAATTTGAGATTTCTTCCAAGGCATACTCAAGTATCAACCCATTGAAGGTCATTTTCCCAACTTTGAAGAGATCCTGCTACACTGAACTACAAATTCAATCCTCCTAAGAAAAAACTTCGAAATTCTTGTTCTAATGTGAATCTTGCTTTGATACCATGTAGATATTATGGTGTATACTTGCAAATTATCATGAAATTTTAATCAAAATCACAAGACACAAATCTACTCTATTGCTCTGCAGAATTCAATTAATAATTTAGAACATCAATCACAAACATGCAATGAGAAATAACAAAAATGCACACTATTTTTCTAGGGGAAAGAAATCTGCTAAAAACCCCTTTGTTTGCTTGCATTAATCTGATGAATAGATATGTATTACAATTTCTTTGCTTAACTGAGAACAACCTGCAAATGAATAACCTATCTCTCTACTCATTGAGAAGCTCTGACCCAGACTTAATCAAAATTTCCCTTTGCTCTTAATCAAAATTTTCCTATGCTCAAGTAGTATTTCCTTGTACAAATCTTAAAAAATTAGGTCCCTATTATTTAGGAAATTCCTCCAAAATGTTTGCGCAATTCCCAAGTTTGATCATGTGATTATATGCAACACATGTACAATCAGGATTAGTCTATAAGTGATGTTACATTGCCTTGGAATCTCCACCACAGCTCGAGAACTCAAATTCTTTGCATGCACTAGCTATTTTGGGCTAATTGATCAATTAACTAGATAATCACTAAGTTTAAATGAAGTCCCATTGCACAACTAACCTTCCACTAGTTCCTCCAATAGTTAGAACTAGTTTAACTGAAAACAACTTGAAATTTTTGACCTTGATTGCTACAAATTAGAAATCACACATACTTAACTGAACTCCAACTCTTCTAACTCAAGTTTACTGAGCTAACTAAGTGATAAGAGCCATGTCACACAAGTTAACTGCATCCAAGTTATTTGCTAATGTGGAAATTCAAATTTTCTCGATTTGACCAAGGAAAAATCAAATTGAGAATTTCTTGTTGCATTTTTCAACACATTGATCTGTTGTCCACAAAAAAATGAACAATTTCATTGTTTAATTCCACTAGTTGTGAATGCATGTTCATTCTTTCTTCTTTGGTTTTTAAGACATTATGTTTGTTCATATCCATCATGGCTTCTACCAGCCATGATGGTGGGGTTACTTGTCTTGGAAATATCAATTGGTCAATCTTGCTTCTTGGTGCAATATCAACAATGTTATTTTCAACCACATTCTCATTGTCAGTGGCATGATCAATAGAGTCGTTAAGAATATCACATGCAGAATTTTCATGTGCTTCAGTTGGTAGAACAACGTCCATGTAACTTTTAATTGGTTCATGATTATATTGTGTTTCGTTTACATGTTCATCATCATCACCATAGAAGTGTCCTTCATAGATGGAAATCATATTATCAACTACAACTACATCTTCCCGCTCATCCACTTCTTCTTGTGCATCAACATGTGATTGAACATTCCCTTCTTCTTGACCATCGACATCAAATGCCTCACTAAAACGAGTAGCATGCATAAGAGCATCATAGTTCAGTGGCTAGATTCTAGTCCTCCTAAATCCAAACTTGATATTTGATGGTGTGAGAGCCCTTTTAAAGGATTTACTTGCAAGATGAGCTAGCTCAAACCTTTTCACCTCAACCCTTGGATTTTTCCCATCCATGAAGCTTACTTTGATATAAAATAGTTCTTAGAAGGCAAAAAAATGCTCACATCAAGGGGTTGTAATCTTTGAGTGGTAAGAGCAAGTAGTGTTAACAAGTCGATGCCCAAATTGTTAGCCTCCTCAATTTTTTTCACAACCACGAACATCCAAAACTAGTAGGTGTTTGTTTTCAGGTGAGATGCCACCTGGTATAGATGCAGCAAACCGAAAAAAAAAAAAAAATAAATAAATAAATAATAAATAAAAATTAAAAATAAAATAAAAAATAATAAATAAATAATATAAAATAATAATAATAATAAATAAAACAAAAAATATAATAAATATAAATAAATAAAAATAAATAAAATAAATAAAAATAAAAATAAAATAAATTAAAAAAAATAAAATATAATAAAAATTCTTTAGTCATCCATGCATGGGAATGTGCATCCATGCATGCACCTAGTTCACAATTTTATATATATTTTTCAGTTGAGGTTTACCCTTGAATAGATAAAATCCTAGGATTGAAGCACCAATTGCATTGACAGAACATAGAATAGTTATCCACTCCTTGCTCTTAGGAAAAATATTTGGCAAGTTTTGGCTCCCTCTCTTGGCAATTACCTGCATGCCACGATTCCTTCCTACCCATAAATGTATTTTGTCACAATTCCATATATGGTATAGAGCATAAGAATGTTTCTCATATGCACTAGAAAGAGTGGCATGGAACTTATACACAATTGCAGGGCATAGATTTAAATATTTGTCTCTTTCATGGCCCTCGACTATATGCATTACAAGGTCTGGATACCTTTTAAAAAATCAAAACCTCCATGATTTACAAGGAAATCCATCTATGAATGGGTTTGGCCTCCCCTAACAAATTTGAAAAAAATGTGGATTTGAGTTGTATCAACTCTAGCCCATGTCCCAATTGGGCCATATCCTTACATCACTAAACCACCTTGGCTCCCTCTTTAGTCACAACCGTAAGAGACCCTCTATTTCTTGTATGAATGATCCCATTTATCCAATAATGTATTGATAAGGGAGCAATACCATGCTTTTTTGTAGATGCCCAAACTAAATATCCCTTAAACTCTATATTGTCAATTGCAGCTAACACATATTCTTTTGTCCATCCTCTTATAACATTGATATTCTTAGTTGAAATTTCACCTTGAACTATGGTTGATGGTGGCTATGTGGTTGATGGTGGGATAACATCATCTTCTGTTGCATCGTCATCCTCAACAACATTTCTAGGAGCATTGTTGATATTTAGCATGACCCACCCTATCCTCATCTGATGAAGTGCATCATAGGTGGGTACCCATGGTCACTAGCCTCCTTGTCTTCCTTGTAAAAAAAACATAACTAACTCTTTCCCTAGCTACAACTACCTGCAGATTTATTACATGCATTTATTTACAAATAATATATTATACAAGCTTATAGAAAGGTTGAATTTATGCTTTCCTACAGGCTATTAGTATTTCTACTTTCATACAGGAAATTAACAACATGTTAGTTTATTCAACATTTATAGGAGATTTCAATAAAAAAATTGCAATAACATGGATTAGAATAGAGAAAAAATTCACAATTAAAAAAGTTAGCAACTTAATATATTTTCATACATATGCCTTTTTTACAATACCCTTGTAAAATAGAATCTACAGGAGAAGGAATTCATTATGTGCACTAGAGAAAGGTACTAACCAATCATCTTATATCTCTTCTATCAATCACATGGGAAGTGAAATGGGGAGATTTTAAGTTCATGGTTTATATAACTATAGTGAAATACAACTACATCACTCTTAAGACTATTGTCCATTACAATTAGTTGTAGGTATACTAGTTTACTTGTAGCAGCAATTTGTTGTATCCGATTTGGTATTGATAGTTTCTAAATGATTTCTTAGTAGAATTGGAGATAGACATTTTAATGTTTATAATATAAACGCTCTAAACCAAATACTATGATTGTATTTCAAATAAAAAATTACTGCCAACGTGTTGAAATTGACCTAGAGTTGGTTGTATGTCTTCAATTATATTAGTATTTTTTTTTTTATAACTTGCTTTATGATTTGAAATAAAATTATGTAAACATTGGAGGATTTCAAATAAAACAAGTGAAACCTAGTTCTTTTTTTGGTGAAGATGTTGATCTAGTTAAGGCATTATATATGTTGTTGGGATTGGATCTTATACTTAGTATAGGACTGGAACTGTAGCTACTGGCTATGATGAGTATGTTTTTGGATACAGATTATTGGCATGAGTAAATGGTTCATATATAGATGCTTTATCTTTAGATGGTAATCCTAAACCCTAGTATGGGTCGAAGCCCTATATTGTTGCATTGTCGTCAATTGATTGATTCTCTAGTTAATCTTGTCAGGGAAATAATCTATTAATTAGTATTTGGTGGATGCCCCACCCCTTAAAAAGTATGTTAAAAAGGTAAACCTGCTTGAGCACTTATTAAGCCATGACTCTCCCCCTAGGCCTGTACTGAAGTAACACAACAAGGAAGACCTATTCATTACCAGTCAAGGATGGTTTACTCAACTGGATTGGACTTAAGAAGCATTGCTTTCTTTCCAAGTTATGAAATTTCACTAAGTGTCTCATAGTTTGCATCTAATATACCTAGTTTGATACAGTTTCAACTTGCAAGGATAAACTTGGGAAGGATAGTCTTTGCATTGCTATACTTATAAGCACATGGGAGTGCATCTTGATGTTATCTTCTTATTATAAGTCTAAAGACTACATTAGAGTACAATTCAATCTTTTGTTTGGATTTCATGGTTTCCTGTGACATTTTGTGCATGAGTATATAATATATAGGTTGTCTTCAAAAAAAAAGAACAGTAACAGTAAATGACTTGAACAAAGATCAATCAATATGGAAAAAGAAATATTGGTAAGCTTCAATAAATATGAACAAAGATCAATTAGTATGAAAAATTGAAATAAATACTATGATAAATAACCTATTTATATTATGCAAAAATTGAAATAAATAACATGATTATACTGTGCACTCTCTTTGATGGCATGTCTCCAGGACTAATGAATAGTTTGAATGTTTAAAATGAAAAACAAGAGAGGGTTGAGGTTCTTTTATAGTTATTTTCTATTGAATTTGATTGGTAACAAGTATTGGCATGGATTTCAATCTCTCAGTTTTGAATATGTGTTCTGGATTGATTTGGATGTGATCTAATGGCCGGAAATTTGTTATGGTTGATCTTTGTGCTTTGATCTGTTTAATGGGGAATTTAATGGGTGGGACATCATTTATTGAATTTATTTGGTTGAGTGTCATTTATTGAACTCATTGGGTTGAATTGTTGAATAACCTAGCAGTTATGACTTACATCCATCAACCGCGTATATGTTTAGGTATGGATGTGCATTGGGATACTTAGCACCAATTCAGTACAACGGGGGTTGAAGTTATTGGTACTTTGTACTAGAGGATTACACCATTTTGGGATCATTTATATTTTTCTTTGTTTTGTAGTTGGGAAAATATGTTTTGTACTCTTTATATTAAAAAGACTATTTATGGAGAGTTGTGAGCACAATAAACATATGGGCAAATTTTGGACATAATTTAAAATACATTTGCACTTAATGTTATTTATTTTTGTAAATATTGGTATTATATGTGTCAAGTTGTGGTGACTTGGTGGAACTAGTACTACAACTATTAGTCCTTGCACAACAATAAACATCTCTCCCTTATGCAATCACAAATACGATGTCAACTCTCTTTTTAACACCAAATGGCACAAGCTAGAGCATTCAATCACAATTTAAAAATCATTCCTTATGAAAATATAATCAAATTCGTCGGTTTCCTTATATTTGTTTTTTATTTCCAGATCCAAATTGAGAGTTTTTCATATGAAAACGTTGTTGCGTTTGTGATCATTTAGCCCATGTCAATTACCTCCCCTTTCTCTTCCTCATACTTGATTGTGCTCAACCTTAAAAGGAGTCGTTGTTCGTTCTCACTAAAAGGTTCACCAAGAAAGAACTAGCATTCTCTATTGATTTTCTTCCTCCCCTTTAGGATTTGGTTTGGCCTTATCAAACCCTACATTGCAGCCCATGTGACTTCCCTCTTGATGCTCTTATGATGGCCCCTATAGTGTGAACAAATCCACATGCTTCTTGCATAAAACCGACTAGTTCTTGTAATCCATACATCTATGCTTTAGATTGTATTTTCTTGCAGATTAAAGATACCCAAAATATGTGTGGCAATGAAGCACCACAATAAGTAATAGTATATGCAAACTTGTTCTCTTGAAACTTAGATAAATGCATTTGTCAAAGAATGTCGAGCCAATCATGTTCTTGATCTAAAAAATCATATGTGGAATGCCTCAACATGATTAGGGACTTCGATGACGGTCTGATGGTTATGATGTTGTGGTGCACTATTTATTCAAAAAAAATGTTGTGGTGAACTATGAAATTGCAGTAGAAAAAATGTTAGGGCTAAATTTTTGCAGATGGACTATTTTTTCATGTTTTTTTTTAAAGGGGGCAAAAAAAAGTCAATTTTCATTTTTTCTAAAAATATTTTGGTTAAAAAATATTTTA
>APFE030025536.1:18068-38200 GCA_000404065.3 Pinus taeda | reverse complement strand
AGAAATTTGAATATTTTCACAAAAGTATTGCCAAACATTTTATAGTTTGTATATTCATAACTAGTAAGATTCATAAAAAAATTTGCACTTTGTGGTAAATTTCCATCTTTAAAATTTTCTCTATTTTTGTTTATTTTGAAAACATTGAAATTTTGAATTTGCACCATCCAAAATCAATATTTTATATGGGATAGTTACAAATAAAGTTCAATGATTGAATGATTAAAAGGGGTTCCCAATTTGCAAAATTGTCAAAACTTGTATGTGGGGGTGTGGGGTTGGTTGTAACGAAAATTTTAAGGTAAAAAGATGTTATGGAAGTTATAAAGTATGTTGTAATTTGAAACATAAATTGTAAAGAAGTTATAAGGAATTTTTTTAGATAAATGTTAGAAAGCTTTAAAGTATACTGTAATTTGAAATGTAAATTATAAAGTAGTTAGAAGGAAATTTGAAAAAATTACTATTATTAGACATTTAAAAAATTATTATACAATAAAATTGATTTGATTGGACTTCTAATGTAAACCAACTTGAAATTTAATGAGTCTTGGGAATGTGGTTGTGTGCCATGTTATTCATTGCTCTTATGATTGTATTAATAAAAAAAATCTTACATTACTCTCTTGTATAAGAAAGCCCATTCATATAAAGCAATCTAACATAAAAAAGACTATCATAGTAATACAACAATATACCCTTAAGGAGGCAAGCAAAGGAAGAAAACAATTTGTACTTAAAGACATTTAATCTTTGCACTATTTGGGATTGTTACCATTTTTTTGGAAGGTCTATTGACTTCATTAATTAGAAGAATATGGATTTATCATTGTGTTTGAGTCTTTAAGAGTATTACTCCATGGTGGAGTTGCAATAAACTATTATGAAGTGTTAAGGTCCAATATTTTTTGCATGTGTGTTTCCTTTTGAAAATGGATGTGACCTCTTTTGATCTAGCTTAAAATTGAATAGGGGGATCAAGTGTAATGATGCAATTCTTTGCGTGATTGGTCATTGTTTTGGCGTTGTGACACTTTGGTGTTTGATTCTAACATTATTGATGTTTGACAATATTTTGTGACACATGGATTATTTTGGTGTAGAAAATATTTGATGGGATGGAAAGTATTGAAGACTTGTTTAGTCATCTACACACTTTAATTAATATTGCACCAAGTTCAAATATTCAAATTAGTGATACTTCACTAAGCCATGTGGCGACATGTATGCACGTCATGACCAAAAACACTTATTTATTTCAAACTCGTAATAGGATGTTAAATGATAATTGCAACTACTTCACGATCAACATTCTAAACCCATACTTCTTCAAAATACTCCATTATTTGGATTAGTATTATTGAAAGTGACCACAATGATGTTGAGCATCTTCCAATTATGAATCAAATAGAAATTAGATGATGACACTAAAAAGTTATAGGAATAAATGGATAAAGATAAGAATAAGTTTCAGAATCAATATAAAGTTTTTGTAAGATTTATAGTTCAAGAGAAACAAATTCGGATTAAGATATGAAAAGGAGACTGACTTATTTCATATTCCTAATTACTCCAAACTACATACATTTGTAAGCACAAGGTTTCCTTGTGATGATCTGCAGCAACATATTGTGGATAATGGTGAGAAGAAACTTGATGTTGATGATGTCGAATAGATGATGATGATATAGCTAATTATGATAAGTTGGATGAAGTACTTAACTGTTGGGCACGGGATCCCCCAAGGGCAGTTTTAGGGCTTAAAACCCATATCTTGGTTCAATTTTTGTAATCCTAATGTAAAGACTCCGCATTTTGTGGTTGCAAAGCACGTAGTTGTTAAATAGTCATAGGGTTGTCTGCCCTTATTTTGATAATATAATGTCGGCTGTAAAAGATCTACCAATGGTCCCCGGACCATGGGGTTGTATAAATAGAGCGAATCTCTAAGTAGTTAGAGACATGGAATAATGAAATCGATGATGAAGAATTGAATCATATCTTTGGAGTAGAAGTCTAAGTTTGGGTTGTAGCATAGGTAGATGCTTTGCAGCTGAGTGCGCAGAGGCCTAGAAGTCTGCAGCTGAGTGCGCAGACCCCTGCAGCTGAGTGTGTAGGGTGAGTCGAGTCTGTAATCGTCTGGAATTATCAATAAAGAGAGGTATACTATAATTTCCGCGTCTTTATTTCCTATTTATACATCTGTTATATTGGGTATGAATTTCGCTTCTAATGCTTATATGATGTGCGAATGTGTATAACTGTATTGGTTAAGTGAACACTAGTAAGAACATTTGTTTACATGAAGCTAACTAATATTTATTAATAAATAAAGTAAAATACTTAGCATAGTTTGGGAAATATCACAGTTCACTTCCCTAGCAGCGCAAAAGCATATCAGCCCCTGGTTAGGGCTGTGCAGAAGCTGATTGTAACAGTTCGCGAAGGTATTGAAGGGTAGAGCAGAGGGATGTATAGTTGGAATAAACCAGCATCACATCCATCTCAAGGGTGCAAAAACTTGGTTCCAGCATCCCCCCATACTACTTCGAGTGAGACTTTAGTCTGCGCTCTACGGACTGATGCCGAAAGGGCCAGTAGTGTAGGGATTTGTTTGGTTAACTAATGCTGAACCTGGGTCAGGCCCCCATAAGCCAACAAATGGTTCCATTGTCGGGACTGGAATCTGCATAGAGATGTGTGATGTTGTATCACTAGAATCCAACTAAGAAAGAAATCGAAGGCTGGTTGGACAGAAGAATTCATGAGTTTGCAGCGCAGGAGAATAGAAACCCACGACTGTCAAAAGAATAGTAGCTAGATAGCTATCTGTATACGGAGATCCACGAATTAGTTTTCACATCCTTCCTTACTGAGCTATATGAGTGGATCGCGAAGCTAGCAGATAGCCAAGGAAGGTGGAAACTTGATCGTCCTATTGTGTGGACCCCAGAGCTAGTGCAAAGGTTGGAAGCATCGGAGGATAAGATCGTGGGCATCGTCGATCACTGGCTCGATCGCATTATAGGAAGATTTGTTAGTGAGTTCCCGGTCAACACTTCAGTCAGCTATAGGGAGGCAAGGCGACACTTTTCCAAAGGACCGCACGGTAAGTATGTAAAATCTCTGAATACTTGGATTAAAATGTTGTTGTGTGAAAAATGGGTTATGCAATTACCTTGATGTTTTGGTCTACGCGAAGTGGAAGAATTTACATAAACAAAGGAAATAAGGGTCCAGAGCATAACCCCTTGATTTCACCTCCGCAAGGAGATGAAGAAGGGATCGCGAAGGTCTCTTTGTGAAGTGTTATTCAATTAATAAGCTAGGGAATCCATGAATACCACATCCACCCACACCACCTCCACCTTCACCACCATCACCTCCAACACCCATACCACCTCCACCACCAACGCGATTCAGTATGGTAAATACAGTGAAGTTTCTTGTGTTCAAAGGTTTGGGAAATGAGGATCTAGACCAATTCTGGTTCATTGTAAGGGTTGTATGGGAAGCACAAGGTGTTATAGATGACCATATAAAGAAAGTGACACTAGTTAGCACTATGCGGGATCATGCGCTGACCTGGTATATCAAGTACTCCAACAATAACCCAAATGCGAGAGTCGTGAATATCCAAATAGTGCTAAATAGAGAATTTAGTAGGCCTAAATATGAAGCACAGTCGATTGTAGGATTCAAAGAGCTCACGATGCTACCAGGCGAGATGCCTTGAGAACTAGATCAAAGGCTGAAATGTACAATCCGCGAAGCCAACATGAATTTGATGGATGGACAACATCGTGAGTGGTTTGTAGCTTTGCTAGCACATTTATGGAGTGCACTATCACGCAGAAGATAACAACTCAGGAAAAGGCCTTGGAGATTCCCATGAGACTACATGAGACTCCGATGCAAGGTCCTAATCTAGGAGTTCAGGAGATCCACGTGCAGCTGAAGAATTCGTGCCTTCAGATGTAGAGCTTGAAGTAGGATAAGACAGTTCAGCCGGAGGTATGCAAAGAAGTGTGGTGCATGAAATGCAAGAGTCAGGGTCATGACAAAGACCACTACCTGGTCTTTACAAATTACCTTGTAGGAGGAGGATCGATGCCTTTAAGGCCGGAAGCTCAAGCAGGACCCAGCGTGGAACTTTCTTTGTGGTGCGCTATCTGTCAAATAGCTGAAAAACATGCCACAGATAACTGCCACCTGTTACATAAGTATATGCAAACTTCACAACAGTTGTTTTGCAACTTTTGTAGGTCCGTCAGACATGAGGAATGTACTTGCAGGAGCTACCAAAATGTAGGGATGGCGCAAACAGGAATTTAGGGGTGCGGATGAGGCCGAGGCAGAGGCAGACCTGGTAGAGGTCACGGACAGTTGATTTGCTACAATTGCGGAGGGCCAGGACACTATGCCCGCAGTTGCACTAATCCAATGCACCCGTCATGCAAGTATTGCATGCTTTTTGATCATGAGACAAAAGATTGTCCTACACTGATAGCTAGGATATGTGACAAAGGAGCGCTACCACCTCCTCCGAATCAGAACTTGCAGATGATGAGGTCTGAGCCGCGCGAGGAAGATCTGAACTTAAATATAGTGCTCTGAAGTGGAATCGTGATAGGAGCTGACAAGGGGAAACAACCGGAAGAAATTTCATGAGTTCACAAAGCCCCAGTGAAAGAGGCTTAGTTCAATTTGGAGAGCGCTCGAGAAACCTTCATGGAAGCTAAGAAGAGATTCACTGAGGCCTCCACTTCAGGAAGCAAAGATAAACCGAAGCCAGAAATGGACCCATCCATGCTCACAACTTTCCTGGAAACCTGTATGAAGTTACTGCGTGACAGTAAGGTTGTGAAAGGGTTATAGGAACTTATCAATAGATGTGTTGGGACCACACCAGGAGAACCACATGTATTCCACTAGATTGGAAAGCATAAAACAAGGACGGGACGTGAAATGAGACTCACCATGCAAATCGGAGAATACAAAATGGATCAAGTCATTTTGGATTTGGGATCATTTGTGAATGTTTTACCGAAACAAACATGGGAGCGAATGGGGAGACCTATGCTACAATGGTCTCCAATTCAGCTAAGGATGGCGAATCAACATAAAATAATACCCATGGGGTGACTGCAAGGAGTAACCGTGGATATTGAAGGAGAGAGCGCTAGCAGATTTTGAAGTCATAGAGATTATTAATAACAACAATCCCTACCCCATGCTCTTGGGAATTGACTAGGCCACTTATATGAATGGGGTAATTAATCTAAAGAAACGAAAGATGATCTTTGAGAAGAATTCACTATGCGTAATAATACCCCTGGATCCTGCTGAGGGGTCGTGCTATATGGAGCTCATCTGTGACTATGAGAGTGATGATGATCTGGACTGCATCTATAAGATAACAGTGTGAGACCAAGATTGGGTAAATCCCACTGTGGATGGGCGGATTACATGGGAGCGCGAGAGTTGCTACATTTCAGATTCCGATGAAGAGATAGAACGCTAGCAGAATTGGTTACACAAAGTAACTATCCTGAATTGCAACATGATGACTCAGTGGCTGCATTGCGTATCGTTAGAGGTAATAAATCTAACTACTT
Source organism: Pinus taeda (assembly GCA_000404065.3). Classification (NCBI taxonomy): domain Eukaryota; kingdom Viridiplantae; phylum Streptophyta; class Pinopsida; order Pinales; family Pinaceae; genus Pinus; species Pinus taeda. The sequence continues at coordinate 32,582 of APFE030025536.1, read as the reverse complement.
ATGACGGGCTAAATAAGGTAGATGTCTTTTTGGATGCATTTGAAAGGGAAGTGCCAGAAAAACAACGATTTCAGGCCTTGGACTAGGTACTGTGTGCTACACCCACAAGATGGTGGGGTATGCACAAGGGGAGTTTTGATGATTGGAGTGAATGTAGGAGAATGATGCGAACATGGTTTGGGAAGCCTAAGATGCGACTGATAGACAAGTATGATGGGTAGAATGATCCGCATACATGGATGCAGGCCTATGGAGAAAAGCCCCAACCTGAGCAAGTGCACCTGTACTCCGCGCTGAAGTACTTGGTCAATAAGCTTGTGTTGGGGGGGTGCATCTGTAGATGGCTATTATTGTTCCAGGAATACAATTTTGAAGTTGTTGTGAAGCCTAGATGATTGAACATGGGACCAGATCGCCTATTGTGCATTGAGACAGGGGAGGAACCTACTAATTTGGAGGAAGGATTACCTGACACGCAACTTTTTGATGTGCGTGCCACAGATGGACATTTTGAGGACATAATACATTTCCTAACAACATGAACTGTGCCGAAAGGATACTCTGTCTAGAAAAAGAAGGAATTAGTGGTGTGCGCGACAGATTTCTCTGTCATTGTGAGGCATCTATACAAGATGGGGAATGATGAGATACTATGAAGGTATGTACCCGAGTTTGAACGAAGCAAAATCCTCGTGGACGATCATGGGGGTGTTGTGGGAGGACATTATGCAGGGAGAGAAACTGTGCAAAAAATTCTACGCGCAGGGTTGTGGTGGCCAACCCTTCATCAAGATTCAAAAGCATATTGCAAGGCGTGCGACGTATGTCAAAGAACAAGTAGGCCACCGCGGAGGGATAAAATTCCTTTGAATCCACAAATGAAGTTACAACCCTTCGAGAAGTGGGAAATAGATTTTGTAGGACCGATTCAGCCCCAAGGAAAGACATGCGTGAGGTATATTATCACTGCGACAAAGTACTTGAATCGTTGGGAAGAAGCGCAGCGGGTGAAGAATTGCATGGGCACGATTGCCCCGAAGTTTCTATTTGAGCATGTACTGATGTGATTTGGCTGTCCAAAGATCTTGATGAGTGATAGGGGTATGCACTTTCTGAACGAAACAATTAATGCACTGACAAAATAATTTCAGGTGTACCATCAAAAGAGCACACCTTATCACCCACATGCTAACAGGATAATGGAAGCATTCAACAAAATACTGGAGACCGTGCTGACCAAGGTATGCAATGCTCAACGAAGTGATTGGAACCTACGCATAACTGTAGTATTGTGGGCTTATCAGACGATCTAGAAGAAGTTAACAGGACAACCACCCTTTAGACTGGTCTACGAGGTTGAAGCTATGATGCCTATGGAATATATCGTGCCTAGTCTGTGGATAGCATTGCTCACAGATATGATGGATCGCGGAGCCCTAGAAGAGAGGCTCGCACAGTTGGATGCGCTCGAAGAAGTAATATTTTTGGCTAGATTTCACCATCAAGTCCAAAAGCAGCATGAAATGGCATCGCACGATCAGCATATTAAGTTGCGCACCTTTAAAGTGAATGACTTGGTGTTGTTATATGACAGTAAGTTTGATGAATTTCCAGGGAAACTCAGAATGCATTGGCTGGGGCCGTATGTTATTAAGGAGATTACCAATGGTGGCGCGGTACAGTTGGTAAAGTTGAATGGAGATCCCTTCCTAGGAAAAGTGAATCGCAGTCATTTGAAGATATACACAGGTGGCCCGGCCATTTGACTAGTCAACCGAATCACAGTCTTACGTCTCCAAGCAGCTGAAAGGTGGCGCGGGACTATAAACTACACTGCCCAGGAGCTGTGCGATGTCAGGACTGTGCAAAGCAGTGAAGTGTCACAGGGTCCTCGACAACGCGAAGATAGTTGTGTTGGCGCGCAGGTTGGCCGGAAAGTGACCATTAAAGTCACTATTCACAATTTGATGGTTGTTTTGAGGCCAAATGGAGCGGGCGATAGGCATCTAAGGCGAACTTTATAGGCTATATTCTTGAAAATCTGCCGCCAATCTAGCATTAATGGACCAAATGTGGGAGGAACGATCAAATTCAAATTCAAAAGGCCCTATAAATTACAAGTGGTTATCCAGCGAAAAACACTTGGCATTTTGAGAATTGAGTTGTTGCGCTATCAAGTGTGTATGGGAATTTCAAACTTTGAGGCTTTGAGAGAAAGTTTAGTGTTTGAAACATTGCCAAAGGAGATGCAGGACCTCCTGACTAGAATGATGTCGACACCCACAGAAGCTGCGCAGGAAATTACGGAAGTGGAAGCCCCAGAGAGCATTGAATAATTGTTGAGGTCCCTAAATCAATGCAAACATTGAGACCAAGAAGGATAAACAGGCCATGATCCCGGTGCGTATCTTGCCCATAAATCCAATGAGGGCCAAGCGCACATTGAAGGAAAAGAGGAAGGCCATTAATCTAGAGGCCGATGAGGAGGAGTGTGAAGAAATCTTGGTGGAGGAGGAGGATGTAGAGATGGATGTTGAAACCCAACGTGCGGACCCTATTACCCGGTTGCCAAAATATGTTCCTCTGCCCAAGGGTAAAGCCAAGGTGCCAAAGGATGTAGATGAGAGCAAGAGCTCTCTACAAACTCCACTGCTCCCAAATGATATTATTTTTGAGGGACCACACTTAGGGCGGGTTCCCGTGTTGAAATTTGAATATTGGGACCTCACAGACCATGAGAAGTTCCCACATTTAGCGACCGCGAAGATAATGCACAAGAGGATTGATGAGATGGTTGAAAAAATTCAATTGGAGCCACGCACATGGCTTAGAGGTGTAGAGAAAGCAAGATTGCTAAACCTGCTCTGGGTGCTGCATTACCAACATGCCCCAATGACCATCTTCATCATCAGGCGGTTGATCTTCTTGGTGCATGATGGGTGCTTGTGGCTGGAGGAGCCCATCCCCATCATAGACCATTTGATTCACCGAATTACATGGCTACACTACTCAGGAGAGGATCCAACTAATATTTATGAAGGAAAAGGTGGTGAGTTAGCCCTCACAGAAGCAATGAAGAAGAGGTTCAAGTTGGAGAAGAAGAAGTGAGGATATGCCATCTCCAACATTAACAACCCTACTGTCAAGGTCGCGAAACAAATCCTAGCAAGGAAGGTGATGTGGAAGTGTCGCGCAGATGAGGTGCCCACACCTATGGTTTCACTTGCGGCCCAATGTGCAGAAGGAGTCCAGTTCAATTGGGTGAACTATCTATGTGGTGAGTTCCTTGCAAACTGTAGTGAGGCATAGGAGCAGGGAAAAACATTTCATTATGCATGGCTCCTATTATCGATAATACTGGTGGCATGGGAGTTGCCCGAAGATAGCCAGTTCCCTTCAGTCACGCAGGACCTTCCAGAGGCAGTGAAGTATGCTTCACTGTGGGCAACTAGGGACGTACAATGGATAAAGGAGAGAAAGATATTTTGGATATTAATGGAGATGAATATCCGAATGGGGATCAATCACAAGCCACCATTTTCACCCACAATATACAACAGTTTGCAAAGCTTTGCAGAGTTCAAAGAAGATTTCCACCATGTCTTCATCAAGGTGGGGAAGGACCCTACGAAGACATGGCATGATTTACCATACTTGGTGACTGATGATGTAATATTCACAATCCTTGTGTCTTGGCCACCGGAGTGGCATGCTCTACCTGGCTCCGCAGTGGAAACGGACAAGTCTATCATGCAACACAAGAAGGAAGAGACAAAGCTTCGAATGGCACTGCTGGCAGAGAAGCGCAGGAAAGAGGAAGCAGAGACTAAGGCTCAAGCAGTGCACAATGCTACGAAGCTAGTGGAACAGCGAAAAAAAGGAGAAGAAGAGCGTGAACGTCAAAAGTCACCTTCCCTCAAACTAGAGACAAACACATAACAAGGTGGCACGGACCCACAAATGACATCCACCCAGCTCAAGTGGCCACGACCACGAGAGCAGATAGTGTCATGGAAGAAAACTAAGGCATCCAAAACATCCTTTGACCCAATCACCCTCACTAAGGGGGATTTGCATGACATCAATGAAATGGTTAGGGATGTCACCGCGGAGATCCTCCAACAATTTGAAGAACAATGGCAGTTGTTATTGGGTGATCCCAAGACAAAGTTGTAGGAGTTGCAGGTTCAAACTCCATAGGCTGGCACAGTATCCACCAGCCTCATGATTGACACTTTAGCTACCAAGGAGATGTTACGCACAAGGGTGACCAACATGATAGTGCTACTAGATAGGGCACTTACTATAGAGAAGGAGGCCGACAAGGCCACGATCAACAATTTGAAAGGGGTCGAATTAAATATGGCCGCACTCCCTCAGGAGACGCTCTAGCTCTTACAGGATGGAGTCACCGCAGAACTACGAGCCAGGGAGAGTCACACACTATAGGTGATGAGCGAGTAGTGCATCAACATTGAGCATTTGGGCCTACAACGCAACTAGGAAATGGATCATAACAAGCATCTAATGCAGGTTGTAGAGGAAGCCTGCTAGATTATCTCGGAGTTGGACAGTCAGGCAGAAGAACTAGTGGATGCACACGTCCACAAATTGGCCACATGGGTCCGCGACACTAGAGCAGAGATGGCCAAGGTTTAGCTAGAGTTGATCCTGCAAATCACAGAACTGCACTTGAAGGCTTAGCCTTCAACTCCGCCAGAAATCAAGGAACAACGAACCACTACTATTACAGCAGCAATAGCGGCGGTTGACAATGCAGTCACAGACTGCATGCAACTGTTCGAGCAATCATTCGAGGTCCTAACCACCCTACAGGAGGACACGAATGTAGAGTGCCTAGAGATAGAGGTGCATGAGCTACAACAAAAGTATGACAAAGTAAAAGGGACCACGCAGACGGTTGCCCTTACACAAAGGCTTGCACGGATGCAGGAGGCCAAGGCGCTCAAGGAAGAGGTGGATGCCGCTTGGCATAAGGAAGCAATCTTAAAAGTGCGCCTACAACCATGGATTGATGAGGCTTATACAATTATAGCCTCCATTGAAGCAAATCTCAGACAACTGCAAGCAACTCAATAGAGGATTCAACACAGTAGCTCAACAACAATAGTCACCGAACAACGTGTGGAGGAAGTTCAGCAGGAAGTTTCTCAGTGTGCTGCCGAAGTTGTAGTGATCCAAACAGATATGGGATGTCTTCATGCTAAGATCTCCACACCTACATAGTGACTTGAGGGCGAGTCACAATGTTTGTGTTGGGGGCCTATTGAGCACAGGATCCCCTAAGGGCAGTTTCAGGGCTTAAAGCCCATATTTTGGTCCAATTTTTGTAATCCTAATGTAAAGACTCCGCATTTTGTGGTCGCAGAGCATGTAGTTGTTAAAGAGTCATAGGGTTGTCCACCCTTATTTTGATAATATAATGTCATCTGTAAATGATCTACCCATGGTCCGCGGAGCATGGGATTGTATAAATAGAGCGAAGCTCTAAGTATTTAGAGACATGGAATAATGAAATCAACAATGAAGAATTGAGTCATTATTTGGAGTATACATCTAAGTTTGGGTCGTAACATAGGTAGAGGCTCTGTAGCTGACTACGCAGAGGCCTAGAAGTCCGCAATTGAATGCACGGATCCTTGCAGCTGAGTGCACAGGGCGATTCAAGTCTGTAATCGTCTAGAATTATCAATAAGGAGAAGTATTCTATAATTTCCGCGTCTTTATTTCCAGTTTATACATATGTTATATTTGGTATGAATTTCACTTCTAATGCTTATATGATGCACAAAAGTGTATAACTGTATTGGTTAAGTGAACACAAGTAAGAACATATGTTTACGCAAAGCTAACGAAGATCTGTTAATAAATCAAGTAAGATACTTAGAGTAGTTTGGGAAATATCACAATTCGTTGCCTTGGCAGCGCAAAAGTATACTAGCCCCTGGTTAGGGCTGCACAGAAGCTGATTGTAGTAGTTCGCGAAGGTAATGAAGGGTAGAGAAAATGGATAAGAAACCTGCATGAAAGCAGGTATAGTTGGAATAAACCGACATCACATCCATCTCAAGGGTGCGGAAACTTGGTTCCAGCATCCCCCCATACTGCTTCGGGTGAGACTTCAGTCTGCGCTCTGTAGGCTGATGCCGAAAGGGTCAGTAATGTAGGGATTTGTTTGGCTAACTAACGTTGAACATGGGTCAGGCCCCCATAATCCAACATTAACCTTGAGGGTTATGATTAGGAACAAGATGATAAGAATGATGTTGATGTAGTTGACGATGATGAGGATGATGCACTTGATGTTACTAAGTTAGATGGTGTACCTGAATGGTGCCAATGGTGTCATTGGTCTAGCTAATTGCATTGTAATTTTTTTTATCTTACTACACGTAGTTTATATGGCAAAGCAAACCATATTTTAGAAACATGTCAATAATGAACAAAGGTTCAAAGAAAAGAAGTAAATTTTGAATGGTTAATTACTTAGCATTGGATTTTCAAAGCTAGGATGTTGGAGCAATCTTATCTTCGAATTCATATATAGGTACAAGCATACTTGATTAGAGAGGTTTCCATAACAACCAAAGATGAATATTTTGATTCATGAATAAGCAATTTAGAGAATCACTTGGGCCCACTGGTAGTCTTTTGAGTTGAAGATAAAGGCTCCAACTCCATTCGAAGAATTGTTTTTTACCATTTTCCACTTTCAGGGGGGATATATTGATTCTTTTGATTCACAAGTCCCAAGACTTCTCACATTTCAATTAACAGGGGGAAGATATTGATGATATTTATCGAACTTCAAGTTTCAAAGCATACTTTTTATTTTTGACATTCGTAGTCTCTTTAGGATGATGAATTGAAATTATTGCTTTGATTTTCTTAACATGGATTGATGAAGCATTAAGTTTTTTACTTTGCTTTTGTAAGGATAGATTGAAGATGGATATTGGCTTTGATGATGATGTCATGGATCACTCACATAGAGTTTTGGATTGATCAATTTAGCTTTTAGAACTTGGATATATCTGAGCATTTATGGAGTTCAATGGTGAATCTTCAGAATATTGGTATTGATGTATGGTTTTCCACATTTTGGCATTTGAGGATTAAGTCACTAGCAAATTTTTGAATTGTATGATTGATCTAAACTTAATTAATGATTTGGTTTCAATATAGAGTAGTACCAACAATTCACCTAATTTACTTCTTAGTAGATGTTTTGGTAGGATTATGGTTCATTCATTATTGAATCATTTTAGGTTTTCCATATATTGATTTTTATAGGATATAGGATTAGGATGTTAATTGACAATTCTTTTGTTAGTTGGATTACTCACGCTTTTTTATTTGCCTATTTTTGAGAGAAATTTTATGAACACATTTGTTCACTTGATAGCCTTCGAACTTTATAGGGATGGTGTTTTGAACTTGTGGAGGATAAATTATTCTTCTACACTTTTTTTTGGCACATTGAATTGTAAGGGATTTTTCAAGAGTTGAGATTTGTTGGATTTGCATCCAAATAATTTCTCATAAAGGTTTGCTCTAATTGGTTTTGGGTTCACATTAGTGAACACTTACAAGGTGTCTCACTCATTTTTTGTATATTTAATTTTCAAATTTTGGCATATTGACATTCATTTTTTGTAGTTTACAAGTGGATCTTCATTAACACTCATGAGGTTGAACACTTGGATATGTTATTAACTTCGGTACCATTCTATTTTTCTTAGTTGATACACTTGTGCAAACTTATGATTGAGGGGAAATTTGTTAGCAAATTTCCCCTAATCATTAAGTCCAAGGATCACCTCATTCATATCTTAAGATATCTTCATTATCCCAAGTTACTTATGATTATTTATGAGGACTATTAAAGGTTGTTATTGGAAGTTTGTACTATATATATTATACTCTCCTATGAATAATATGAGTATAACGATTTTGATTTCGTCTTTTTACGTATTCTTGATCTTCTTGTTCTTCATTATGACTTATAGTCAAGACCCACAAGGCCAATAATGAATTCAAGAAAATAAGGTTATTGTTGGTAATAAGTATCACATATTAGGTCTCACACCATATCTAAAACCATAGAACCTCCTCTTGGACAAAAAATTAGAAACATGGCCTGAAACTCATCTCACTTAGAAATACAAAATGTTTAGGAATATTCCATCTTGGTATCAATTTTAAGGTATCAAGAACTAATAACAACCAATAAATCAAATGTAAATGCTATTAAACCAATAGCATATGCTCAATAAGTGTTTGCTACCAATATTATATAAAGATGGAGTATATTCAAGAACCCCACTCAAACACAAAGCTTGGAATAATTAGCATCAAATTTATATTAAAGGATAACTAAAACTACAAAGTGAGAGTGGACACAAGAAGTCATGGGCTTGTGTTTTGGAATGCATTCTCTTAATTATTTATACCCATTTCAACAACAAGAGGTCAACTAGGGTAGTGAACAAGGTAGGTTGTCTTAGCCACATACAGGTTCCAATTCTCACAAAAAAATAGTTGGTTCACCCATGTAATGGTGGCCAAAGGAAGTAGACCCTTCATTATCATTAAGTGAAGTCAAGTAGCCTCATGACAACATCTAGATATAAACCACAAGGCATCCAACCTTTGAGTGATGGCCTCAATTTTTAGGGAGACAAATAAACTTGGATGATTCCAATAGAGAACCTTCAATTCTTTATACTCATTTCTTGGGCTTGTGTTTTCACGTGCACTCTATTAAGTATTTATACCCGTTTAAACAACAAGAGGTCAATTAGGGTGGTGAACAAGGTGGGTTGTATTAGCCACATACAAGTTCCAATTCTCACAAAAATGGTTAGCTCACCCCTATAATGGTGGCCAAAGGAAGTAAACCCATCATGATCATTAAGTGAAGTCAAGTAGCCTCATGAAAACATCTATATATAAACCACAAGGAATCCCACCTTTGAGTGATGGCCTCAATTTTTGGGGAATCAAATAATCTTAGATGATTCCAATAGAGAATCTTCAATTATTTATATTCATTTTTTATGGTAAAATCTATAATATCATAAATGCATGCTTTCCTTGGTACTAAAGTGATCTTTTGTATTGTTTCAATGGTTTCTTCTGAGTATTGAACTTGAGAATTTCAACCTTTAAGTCCGAGCACAACCATAAGTAATGAATTTTAGATTCAAAATATAAGTGGTGTGAACATTGAGCATCATTAAGACAATTTGCATCCTAAGCAAGCTAGGTTTCCATGCATTACCTTGTAACTTTTGCATATTTCTTTTCATAAATAATTATGTATTCTTGAATTTTAAATTTTCATTAATAAAAAAAAGTTTTATTTTATTACATATATTAAATAATGTTCAATTTTCCATCATCTATACTGGTTTCAACGATTAAGGTTGTCATTCCAATATTCATATTAGTGTTACTCCATTCCTTTATTTGTTTATTTTTATTATTGATTTCAATTGTTTTCAAAATAACACTTCCTTGTGAGTATTTTGTAGGAGTAATTGTTATGGGGAAAAACATGATTATATCTAGAACATTGAGGAAAAATATGTAACTTCATTTTAGTTTTTAAGATGGTGAAGCATAAGGCTTAAGTATAAAATCATGTTTATTACGAAGACACGCTCTCATGATGAACATTACTTGAAAATTATGAAATAGAAATATTTGGATGTATAAAATTATCTTTAGATATCTATAAAAGTAAAGAAGATAAAGATATAATAAGTATAATGGTGGAATGTGAGAGGAAAAGTAATTATGACTATTTTCTCTATGTTTTTTGCTAAGTTTTTGATCTAGCTCTTATCTTATGAGAACCTCTCAAGATAAATTTCATATATTATGACTTCTAACATTTCTCCTACCAACAACATATGTAATGAAATAATACCAAGTGGAAATAGGTCCAAAGTTATCATAATGATCTCTAAACATATCAATACAATTGAGATAAAAAACAATGCAAATAGTTAACAAAAGTAACATGTTTACATAAGCATGTTGGAAAATAGGAGTATCCAGAAAAAACTACTTCAATGATTCTTTCTTTAAAAGGGACACAACAACTATTAAAATTTAGACTCATTGTTTATTAATGTCTTTGATATCCCTAGCATGCCAAGGCCAAACCTCATATTGCTTAGTGGTCCTTCCCAAAATATATATTGAGTAAAGCGCTTGAATAAGTGTTCTAAATATGTGTAAATGTGTGTATACCTAAGAGGCTCATGAGCACACTCCCAACAATTATCCCACGATGAATCATCCAAAACATGATTTTAGAGTGAGTGATAGTGCCTAGAGTTCTCTCTATTAACACTAGTCATGAAAATTAAATACAAGTTTGTTGATATTTTTCTAACTTTACCATTTGCAATCTAGGGTTTCATATTTGAAACAATATTGCTAATAGTTTTCATCGGAGTGGAAGTATTTAAATTTAGGATTCTCAAATGATTTAACGAATTTCAACCAGAGGTCCTTGTGATTTATGCATTTATTCAGCATGATGTAAATTTTCTCAAGAAAAACCTCGACATAGAAATATTAAAATTGAAATCGGCATGGAGGCAAATGGAATAATGGTTTAACATGATGCCTGTAACATGCCATTGTATTTTCTAAGGTTCATTCCCTTTGAAACGTGAATAAAGGGATTAGCTAAGTATAAGTACTCAACGATACAAAATAGTACCCCTCATTGAACCAATTTAACCAAAGAATTGCTCGTGATAATTAGTGGGTTTCCCTTCAAGTACCATCATCCATATGAAAAAGCACCACTTGTGATCCTCATGTTATTCAAGCCATTTGTAATCCTTAAGCTAAGGGAAGCACTTTTAAAAAATGCAAACGAAAAGAAAGAAAATTGTCCATGGAAAGAGGCATTTAAAAAAATTTATTTCCATGGAGAGAAACTTCTTTTCAATGGACTTATCATGACGCTCAATAGGGTGTAGGCATGAGTGAATTATAACAATAGTTTCAAGTAAGATGGCAATCACATAAAAATGTTTTAATCAATCACCTAGTTTCAAAATTACCCTACATTTTTGTTTTGTTTATGTTTTTTTTTTTTTTTCCATTAGACTATAGTTGAATATTAGGTAGGGGGTGCTTATTATGAAAACAATGATGTTTAAATCTTGTGGAAACTTACTATCAATTCTCTAATGTAGTTGTCGTCTATAAGCATTGACCACCAAAATGAGATTAAGGAAGTAAGAAATTATATGGATGCTAATGATCCCTCTAATATAAATTATGATAGCACAATAACATTTTTAGGGGTGAAAAGTTGTGCTACTGTCATACTCTTCAATTACTTGATTCAACAACCATAGAATTGAAGGAAATAGTTTTTGTAATAGAAATTTCAATGAGAATGTACGAAGTAAAATTGAGTGATTTAATCAACTATTGTTGACATCACCCACTATTCATATGCCAATGCTTGAATGTAGTTTCTTACATGAATACAAAGCCTACATAAATAGTTTTGATGAGTCATGAAAGTCCGCAATCACCATTCGACGCCATAGATGAAAAACATCGCCAAAAAAGTCAGTAAAAGATTGAAAAATTATGATTTCAAATAAGAAACAATAAATTATGCCCTAAAATTTGTGATTTATGGGAAATAAATAAATAAATAGCTTGGTATAAAACACCTCACAACTTGTTGAATCTTTATTTGAGGGATTATTTGTATTTGCAACATCTAGGGTTTGAGATGGAAGGAGTTTAACATCATCAATAATAAATCTAAGTAGAGCAAAATATTCATTCTCATCACAACCAAAGTTTTTTTTCTTGTGGAAGAGACAGATGTCTATCTACCTATGGTTTTCACATTTCTAGGTACTCTCAAAATTATACCCTTAAACTAGTTTTTTTCCCAAATCTCTACAAGGGTTTTCAAAGTGCATGTTACTTACATCTTATTATTCCATACTACTTACATTTTCAAAGTGCATATATTTCTACTTACCTACCATTTTCATATTCTCAAGTACTCTTGAAATTCTACCCACAAACTAGTTCTTTCCAAATTTATGCAAGGGTTTTCAAAGTGCATGTTTCTTACCTCTTATCTATTTTTTCGCCAACATTCATTGATGTTGAATTTATATATTCATTTTTTCCATATGTTTGAATTTATAAGTTAATTATTTCCTTGCTAATATGCCAAAGGTCTTGGACTAATTTTGGAAATATGGTGAGCCCAAAGGTTGCACAAGTCAACATAGGTTGACCAAGAAATTGACTGGGAAATGCATGATAAGAGGAGTTAATGGGTTGAAATACCACCTTGTTGGAATCACATGGGATGAGGATGTGATTTGTACTTTATTATCACATAAACTTAAGTGAGTTTTCCACCAATTTATTTATGAAAAGAATAAAAAGAAGAAAGGGTAGTGGATCATAAACATGAGATTCCTGCTAGTGAAGTAGTTAGATTCTCAAGAACCTTAAGAATATTTTGAACTAAGCATAGTGAAATGAACTTCATAAGTTCACCTTTCATGAGGACTTGATCTAAGAAAAGAAAATGAGGCACAATCTTCCATTCAATGAATAGTCAAAAGAAAGGAGAAGCAAGAAGAAAAAATGGTTATATGGGGGTGTCTTTTTCAGAGCAATGCTTGCAAAGAAAAACTAATTCTTTGTTAAGCCTATATAAGTCACATGTAACCCTAAAACTCATTATTAAGCCTTGGATATTAAATGATTACATTTCTATTGTCATATTGTTATGTAGGATAAAACCTCTCATGGCCTAATTTTATTATAATTACCTTATCTCTTATATATATACTAAAGACACCTAGTCTTAGGATCATCAAATCTTCTCTTATAAATTGTATTCATTGTAAAAGAAGCTTTATCCCTCAAAGAGGATTGTAATTATTCGTTTCTTATCATTTTCAAGGCATTGGGTTCACAAAATTTGGTATCAAATCTCATGATCCTAGGGTTTCACTGCTTCATATAGGTCATCTTAGCATTTTTTTTATAATGTTTTTCTGGGTTAGACAGTCAAAATTGGAAAATATTAAGAGGAAAGCTTGAGGAACATCTGATTCAAATTTTAGATCTTGGTTTGTTATATTTTCAATGATATGTTCTATTGGGTTCATCAATGCCCTTAAAATCAATTTCAAGTAGGTTTCATTATCTTTTTTTCTCAGAGGTTTTAGATGGTGAAATTGGACCATATTGAGGAGACATTACAATAAACATCTAGTTCAAATTTCAGATCTCGGTTCGCTATACCTTCCCAAATATTATCTAAGTTAGAGTTCTTGAATGCTCCTAAAATTAGTTTCAAATAGACCAGTTTGGAATTTTCATTATAATTTTTTTCAGGGAGGTTTCAAACAGTGAATCATGGACCAGATTGAGAAGAAAACACGTGGAACATAGGGCCAAATTTTGGATTTTGGTTCACTATGATTTCAGAGTTACATTATTGGAAGTTAGGGCTTGTGAAAGATCTTAAAATCAATTTTAAACAGATCAACTTGATATTTTTTCTATAACTTCTTTTCTAAGAATTTTGAGTTTGTGAAATCTTTAGAGATATTAAGAGATATGCCGAAGTAACTCAAATAAAAATTTCAAAATTTAATTTGAATAATCAGACACATGGCACGTTATACATGTTTTCTCATGGGAAGAAGCCAAAAATCAAGTTTTGGGAAATTTATAATAACTTTCACTTGGCACATCAAAGTCTAGTCACACTTATGAAATTGTAGAAAAGACATATCAGAGTATTAAGGCCCAAAATTTCAGATCAATGAGGGCTATAATCTTAGAGATATATCAAGAAAAATTTCACCTATTCAGATATTATCCAAATTAATGTTTTAAAGGTATGTAGCTTACAAATGACCTAAATTTTGATTAGAAAATCCAATTTCTTTTGGTGACTAGAAGTTATGATAAAGACTTAGAGTACTATTATTATTTTCTAATATGCCTCCAAAGAAAGCTACTACACCAATTAGACCTCCTAAAGGCCCATCCTAAACTCATGAATAAAGTAAAGACTTAGACTTTAGGTTCTCCTAATTAGAGAATAAAATTAATGAAATGGATGGTAGTATGTTGAAAAAGGTGGATTTATCAAGGTCTTGATTCAAACCCAAACTCCAAAAAAAATTACAGTCATTTCTTCTTGAATTTTACATACTCATTCAATTCACAACAATAATAGTTAACCGAATAATGAGCAATTTCTTGACCCGTGATAAAATGGCTCATATCGTCCATTCCAAGAAAATGTCAAACGTAATCCTTGAATATCTTCACTATTCCTAAAATAATGTGATAGGTCCCTATAATACTAGTGATTACCCCATTACTATTGTAGTTGTATCCCTTATTAATATTGTTGTGCCCCTATTGTCCCCATATTTTTATTACTATGCCCCATAGAAT
>APFE030025535.1:62779-107188 GCA_000404065.3 Pinus taeda | reverse complement strand
GCAATATTGTTTGAACTGGGATCTTTTGCAACTTTTGAATGAGTGGCCACACTTCTTCGTCCTTCTTCCATTCATCCCTTGCTTCATTTATCCAATATGGTTGGATAATAGAAATAGCACAAAATAATTCTTCCACATGCTCATCCTTTCTTGAGAGTGCGTCTGCAACAACATTTTGATTCCCTTTTTATAGGTTATTTCAAAGTCATAACCCAACATATTTGTGACCCATCTTTTCCATTATTCTAAAGATAATCTTTTTTCTAAAAGACATTTAAGAATATCATGATCCATTTTTACCTTGAAGTGTCTTTCCATTAGGTAAGGTTGCCATTTCTTAAGTGCGTGTAGTATTGCTAATTCTTCCTTCTCATAAATAGCTTGCTTGACATGTAGCCGTAAAAATACCCAATTGCCTACATCAAAACTTCTTTCGCTGCGATGTTGATATGCCTGTTGTTTCATTTGATTCTGCACCCAAGTGGCATTATCCTTTAAAAGTTGGAGAACTTTTTGTTGATGCTCAATGTGATCTTTCACTGATTGAATCTTTTTCTTCTTGATATGTCCTTCTATCGTGAGAGTTTGAGGAGTGGTAATTTCTTGCAATGCATTACAAGATATGGTCAGATTCATTTCTTGATGTTCAATGTGATCTTTCACTTCTTGAACATTTTTATTCTTGAAATGTCCTTCTATCTTGATAGATTGAGGAGTGGTAATTTGAGCCAATGCATTAAAAGATATGGTCATATTCATTTCTTCTTTCTCGATGTGATCTTTCATATCTTCAACCTTTTTCTTCTTGATATGTCCTTCTATCTTGAGAGTTTGAGTGGTAATTATTGTTAATGCTTTACAATATATGGTCAGATTAATTTCTTCTTTCTTCAAGGTTGGTTCTTGTTGTATATCCTCTTCTTTTGAATTTTCTTGATCCTTTTCTTCCTCCTCTTCACAATCATTGTAAAATAATTTCTTCTTAGCACACTTGCAACCATTAATGTATTTGTTATCACAATTGTAACAAAGCCCTTTTGCTATTTTTTCTTCCAATTGTTGTGGTGTCAACCTTGTACGTTGTGGAAGGCTAGGAGAAACAACATCATATTTATAGTTGTGAGGGGCAGACTTCCTTGTTGCCATAATTTTGCTTTCCGCTTTTCTTGCAAACCTGAATGCATTCTCCAATGACTCAGGTTCCCAAAGACGAACCTCATGTTTAATGTTATCCTTTAAAGTCCCTATGGTGACATCAATCCTCTACTTCTCTAGAATATAATTTTCCCTTATATTCAGTTTTTGAAAGTCCTCGATTTGCTCTCCCATTGAACACTTTTGTTTGAGATTTATCAATTGGCTAAAGAAGGTGTTTCTCTTTGTAACCTCACAATGGGCTATCATTTCCTCTATGAAAATTAACCATGTAACAAGTGGTTTATGAGAACAAAGCCCTTTATACCATAAAAATTGATTTGGTTCTAGATATGAAGATGCAATACGTACCTTTTGTAATAGTTGCATATCATGTAGATCAAAATATTGCTCCATTTGTAGTATCCAAGTTATCGGATCCTTTCCATCAAACTTCCTCATATCTCCTTTTCTTGATTTTAGGAGCTCAATGTTGAAATGACTATAACTCTATAATTTCAGATCTCCAAGCTCTTAAATCTCTACTTGCAATATCCCTTTGAGTATCTTTCCAATGCCACCAGTCTGATCGAAATTGGATTCTCCGAGAAAGAGTTATGCACAATCTCCCAAGATGACTTGATTATATAGCTTTTCATAAGAGTGAACTTGTATGAAGTGCCACGTGTCACTATTTTGACCTTCGGATATGAACAATATAAACAGAAAACTACAGTTCATCCTATTTCTATAACTTCTGATGCAATTTCAATCTGACACTCAGAGAGATAGTTATGAAAATTTTCCCCAGATCACCTATTTGGGATGCAATTTAGGAGCCTACAGAAACCCAAAATATTTTGGACCGTATCTGAAGAAATATAGCAAAAAAATATCTGAAATTTTGGCCCGAGCTTCCCCATGCTTTAGGATCAAATGGGTTTTAACTTCAGAGTCTGAAACTTCATAGAAAACAAATTATCGTGAAAATTCCACGATGACCTATTTGCAATGAAATTTTGGAGCTTGGAAAAATCCTAACTTCCTCAAATCATATCTTCGAAAATGTAGCGAGACAAGATCTAAAATTCAGACCCGAGGTGTAGACTGATTTCTTCTCCAAAGGGTTTTTGTTTTATCTTATGAAACTTCGTAGGGAAAATGTTATAGAGAAACTTCCACGATGACCTATTTGGAGCAGCAAAACCCTAGAATCCAAAGCTCTGATACCAAATGTTATGAAACTAGCTCACAAAAAGATAGAAAAGAAATATAAATTCCTTAGAATTAAGCTTCTTTGAGGTGGAAACCTCCGTTAAATTACACAAATGAACAATTCTTGGAAAATACAAATGAAAATACCTTCTTTCTATATATAGGAGTCTAAGGGGTCATAATGTAATTAGACCCGACATAACAATAATAATGTAAAGTCACAATAATAACAATAGTGGGCTTCTATGGGGCACAATAATAACAATATGGGGACTACATGGGCACAACAATATAATAAGGGGGTTATACTAATAATAATAAGGGATTACACTAGTAGTATAGGGACCTAACATGTGACAATGTTCTTCAACCTAGCCTTTAAAATTCTAGATAGGCATGGTGTGATGGGGTTCTCATATTTTGGTGGAGTTGGATTGGCAGATGGATTCGAAAGTTAGTGACCTAGTCTCTGAAATATAGAAAACATGGCCTAGTCATCCCTGAATAATACTGTGGATTGTGGTGAAGTCTTAGCCTAGTGACCCTTGAACCAGATGGTGGGTTGCGATAATTCTAGATTTGTGTTACTAGGCGGGCCTAGGAATCCTCGACCAGTGAACGACAAGATATATGGTAATTCCTAGAGCTAGGTTCCCTCCATCAAGCCTAGGAATCCTTGGCAAGTGATTGGCGATATATATGATAAATCCTGGAGGGAGGTATCTCGTTTAGGCCTAGGAATCTCAACCAATGAATGGTGGGATATGCAACAAAACCTAGGGGCTAGGAGATAGGAAAATTCCTCATGGTGTAGGTGGAGAAATATGGTGGCATCCATGCTTGTTTAAGGCCTAGTAATCCAGTGTGGATTACAATAAATCCTAGTTCTATTGATGAGAGTGAGGTGGTGTAGCCTCGGGAATACTTGGTTGAGTTTTGGTTACGAGTCCCACATTCATGCTTGGAATATGGCATGGGGTTGATTGGATAAAATAGATATTTGGTTTAGCCAATCTATGGTTGAGTGGTTCATGGAAGTCCCAAACGTGGTTGGAATTTTCATTCATTAATAAAAGTTCTTTTCCTTGGTATTTTATGAGAAAATATATTGGTTCTTATGTCACATTTATGATTGTTATATCCCTATTATTTATGTTGTTTATATGCTATTTATGAGTATGTCTTATGACAATGATGATGTATGGATCACATCATGTTTTTATTTGTAAATGAATGAACATGAATATATGACCTAATAGATGATAATGAAGCTAATGTGATAAGGCATCAATGCTTCTTAGAGATTCTCAGATAATTATGACACCCATATGCTCATATCTGTTCTTAGGACATGTAGAGTTCATATTTTTTACATGTTTTATGAGATTCCTGGCATGACTAGTAGGGGTCCAGTCAAGTATTTGTTCACGTATTTACATTAATATCATTTTTTTGATGTTATGTTTCATTTTTGGAAGTTTCATAGACTTATGGGTAGTGGCCTGAGTCCTAACCCTTAGAAGGTGGCACAAAATCTAGAGTCACAAGCTCAGAACTAGCTAGAAAAGACCCCAGCCACTTGCATTCCCTTGTTGTGAGAGAGTCTGGAGCAGGGAAAATTTTAAGGGCTAATGTTCGCCCATGGGCTAACTTTCTATACTTTTTCCAAAAAAAAGATTTGCTAACTTCCATTTCTTTGTCAAAATGATTCACCCAAATTTTATAGAATGAAATTACTTTACCCTAAAAATTGCAAAAAAATTATATATAGAATATATAAAAATATTATAAATTTGAATATTTTTACAAAAATATCTCCAAATATTTTATAGATTTCATATTATGGACTAGTGGGATTCACTAAGGTTTCTAAACTTTAAGATAAATTTCCATCCTTAAAATTTTCCCTAGTCTGGAGGGTCCCCAATTGCATGCATTCCCATTTGTTGGGAGCAACTAATGATATAGGTCAGTAAAATGCTAATTTTCCTCAATGGTTGGTCACCTGGAAAGATTGGTTGGCTCTTGGAGGTTTTGTAGCATGTGTGGAAGGTCAGTTTGGTTTTATTTTTCTAGTTCCAGTTCCTTAACTATACATGGGGACTTGAATCAGATCATATTACCCTCTCATCACATATTTACACCAACAAACTAGTTAACTTGGGTAAAATTGGGAGGAGTGTGTTACATAGTGGTATCTAAGCATACTTCACCCCTTGAATTGGATGGGCAGTGTGTTGGTCATGCATTGATGTCAGTTATAGGTCCTCGTGCTTGTGGTATATGGGCTTGTTGTGTGTGCATAGAAGTGGTCATGGTTTCCATTGTGATGTCATGCAGAAGCTAATGGTGTTGTTGTGGGGAAGAATTTGTCATGAATTCGTGTTGGTTGTATAAGGAATTGTTATGCATGTCAATGAATATATGTTGTTGTGCATGAATTTTCATAGTTATGGTTATACATGTATAATAGGTCATACATACATCGTGAGGTCATTGTATGCAATCAAGTCATGATGATGTTGTTGGTATGTTATGATGTTGATATGTTGGCTAAGATAGAGTACGAGATGAAGACTATTAGAGCAAGGTTGCATCACTAAACTTTGGGGTAAGAGCATATTGTGACACAGGTATTATATGTTTGGCATGTAGGTATGTTAGTTAATGTATTTTTATATGAATTAGTTTTATGTAAATGGATTTGATTCTATTTTTATTATGGTTACATCTATGATACATGTTAGTTAATTAGTGTGATCATATTTACATGTGTCGGTTAGTCATAAAGGATAGTAACTTGTTATTGTGATCATATGCATGATGGTTATGTCGTTGAAACTAAGATATTGATGTTACATGTCTCATGATAATTCAGATTGGCCTATGCAAATGGTTAGGGATATGATATTCAGGTATGAATCAACCTATTTGTGATATTGTGTTGTACTAATATAGACTAACTTTGCATATGTGATTTGTTATGCATGAATGACAATTGTTTATGAGTTTATGATGTGAACATGTTAGCTAGTTACTGTTATGGACATCATGAACTTATTTATGCTTGATACGATATGTTGTGAAGTTATATCGTGCTAATTTAGATTGATTGTGTATACAACATAGCCTCCCATGAGATATATTAAGGTATGAGTTTCTTATGTTACCTACCATCATCATGTAAAATTATTAGAGCACATATATGGATCTAGCTAAAGAATAATGGCACAAACTTGTAAAAATTGAAAACAAAATTAGAATTGAGAATGAAGTCAATTACTCAATATTGGATGCATAAAGAAAATAAGCTAAGCTTAGTTGTATGTGCAATAACTAAGGATAATTAAAGCTAATGGAAGCTAAGTGTGCTTTATGTTCTATTAATGTGCACATGCACCACATCCAAGCACTAGAGTTAACTAACTAAATCAAAGTGTAAACCACATGTAAGCGCTCAATTTAACTAACTAAAGATAAGTGCACATCGTATGTAAGCCCTCGAGTTAACTAAGTAAATCCAAGTGCACATCACATGCAAGACATAGAGTTGAACAAAAGCTAATTAAGGCTAACTAGGTGCATGTACACCAGCATCCCCCCTTAAGCATAACTTAGGTGAGTGTGATGCAAAATGAATGGGACCCAATAATAAAGCAATTTTAGGTACCCATGTACAATGCATGAAAAAGATGAACGAGGGAAAATATAGTGGGAAGAAAAAACCCCCTCAAAATATAATGAAAAATGTAGGGAAAACACAACTGCTAGGCAGTTGTGTCCTTCACCCCAAGATGATCTCAAAAAAATAGAAATTTTTTCTCAATGAATGTCTTGGTGAAGATGTAAGTAGTTTTCTCAGAACTACGATAGTATTGTAGATCGATCATCCCATCATGAATCAATTCTCTAATAAAGTGCATGTGGATCTTGGTATGCTTGGTTCATTGTCATTGCACTGGATCTCTACAAAACTTTAGCATACTCTAATTATCACACCATATGACAATCGAATGATGGAAACTAATATCAAGCTCAAAAATAAAATGTTGTAGCCAAATGTCCTGATTAGTGGCATTCACTACTCCTCATTACTCGGCCTTTGTTGATGATAAAGCAATGGAAGCTTACTTCTTGCTTGACCAACAAATTGGGTCAGATCCCAAACTAAGTACATAACCAGAGGTGGACTGGCGATCAATATTGTCACCAACCCAATCTGAATCTATGAACCCAATGAGTTCCAAAGAAACTTTGCTTCATAATGAATCCCATAAGTGATTATCATCTAGACATATCGAAGGATGTGCTTTACAGATTTCTAGTGTAACTCATGTGGCTTCTGCATGTATCTAGAAATTTCTCCTACGACGAGATCGGGATGGGAGTGAGTGAGATAAAGAAGGCTCCCCACAGGCTGAAGGTACAATGAGCAATCAATCAATGGTGTGTTTTTTCCATTTTCAAGTTGTATCCCTCATACAAAAGGTTTGGCTATTGTCTTATCGTCACTCATTTGAAATTGTGTCAAAATATATCTATCATATTTTGGTTGAGAAATGGAAATCCTAGAACTACTTTGATTGATCTCTAGTCCAATGAAAAAAATTAGCAAGCCTATATCTATCACAGAAAATTGCTTATGCAATGCAGTTTTAATCTCAACAATGGTAGAAGTTGAACTACCTGTTATCAAAATATCATCTATGTGGAGTACTATGATCAACAAGGAGTCAATTTTGTTCAACAAATAAACATTGGAAACATATTTGTAACATACAAAATTTTGAGATAACAAATAGGAATCCATCATTGCATACCACGCTCTAGGTTCCTACATGAGTCCATAGAGAGACTTATTTATTTTGCATACTAGAGATGAATTTTGCATGTACCCTTGTGGTTGCTCCATGTAAATTTCCTCCTCAAGATCATCATGAAGAAAGGAATTATTCATACCCATATGATGCACCTCCCATCCTCTTGTTGCTGTAATTGAGAGAGTTACCCAAAAGGAACCCTTTTTTTCCAATGGAACAAAAGACTCATCATAGTCAACACCATGTACCCGTTGAAAATATCTTGCCACCAACCATGCCTTATATTGACTAACTTGGCCATCTGCTACTTTCTTTTTTCTGTAAACCCACTTGCACCTAAAATTTTTACGATTGGAAGGTAGTGAAATTAGGTCCCAAGTTTGGTTCTCAATGAGAGAGTAGTATTCCTTGTCCATAGTTGCTTCCCATTCAGGATGCCCAACTACTTCTGCATAAGTTTGTAGATCAAATGCATGCATCATATAAGAATGCATGGGCATGCATGGCTCCATAACTAAGAGTGCTTGTGGAGCTTCCTCAAATTGAGGTATAGTTGTAGGATCATTTTTATGAACTTAAAGACATAACAATTAAGTAAATATTAAAATATTAAAATATTATTTAAATAGAAAAAATTATTAATTATAATCAATTAATTAGCAAATAATTAGTTAAATGAAGAGACATCAGTCCCAAAGGGACATGTATCTCTAATTAGGCATGGCCAATAAACTCCTATTTAAGGAGCACTGCCTCAGCCTTGTAAGCATCATTCAGAATTTTATCAATTAATAATAAATATATTACATTTAGAAATCTAGTGTATTATTACAGTTTATAGAAATTTAGAATTTAATTTCTAATAGTGGTATCAGAGCCAAAAATCATTTAGTGACAACCAAGACATCCTACTATCCATCAGGCCCTACGGGCCTCCCATCCTTGGGCTACTCTGGGACTTTTCTGCTGCAAGAATCATCGAAACCATGGAGTTTCCAGTTCTCAGCGGCCTAATAGAGCGAAGCAGGTGTTTGCGACTCAATGTGTAAAAACTTACTATAATCAAACTAGGCTGGTGGTCATGGCTAGTTCAGTGGCAAGTGTTGTGACGTGTGCATGTGTCAAGAGCCATTTCCATGAGGGTCGAGCGGTATGGTGGGTGGTAACAGTATCATTTCTTTGGCATGAGACTAGTGTGGGATCGCAACAATATAGAGTTGTCGAGTATCGTAGTGAAGTTGTCGACGAAAATTAATCCAACAACGGTGATTCTGAACGTGGTGGTCAATAGTCATGACTAGGATGATCAGCATTGAACCATCATGATTTGTGTTAAATCAAATTAAACGGTGTTAAATTAATTCAATTAAAATTATATAATATATAGTTTGCAGTTATATATAATTAATAGATATATATGATATATAATTATATAACAACTATATTATATAATTTTAATTTAATTAATTAATATATTTTAATTAAAATAACAAAAAAATTATTATTATTAATATTAAAAAAGAACTATTATTATTTTTTTTTAAATGGGTCTTTCAGAAAAAAACAAAATAAAATGGTGGCCAACAACAATGACGATATGAAAAAGGTTCAAGAGGACATCGACAAGCTGAATAAACACCTAGATAACATCGAGAAGTCAGGAGTTGCTAGTACTGGTGTGGTTGACATCACTTCCTTTAATTTCTCAAAACACTTTTCTGCTTGGGCATACCACTTAAAAGCATTTTTCCATAAAACACTCATTAGGGGTGATGTTAATGTGCATAGTTTTTTATAAATATTTTGCAATACCCTATTAAACCTAAAAATCCCCTCATCTCAGATATGTTCTTGGGTTTGGGCCATTCTTTGATTGCCTTAATTTTGTTGGGATCCACTTGGAATCCTTCCCTCGATATAATATATCCTAGGTAATCAACTTCCTTCTACTCAAACGTTCATTTTGATAGCTTAGCATAAAACTAGTTCTTTTCCAAAACAAGCAACATTTCTTCTAGATGTTTGAGATGTTCTTTCCATGTCTTACTGTAGAATAGAATATCATCGAAGAAAACTAATACAAAATTCCAAAGATAAGGGTGAAAGAGATCATTCATGGTTGCTTGGAAGGTGGTCAGTGCATTTGTTACTCCAAATGGAATGACCTTGAACTCATAATGCCCTTCATGAGTCTTGAATGTTGTCTTTTCAACATCTTCTAGCCTTACTCGTATTTGGTAGTAGCCTGATCTTAGATCTAAGTTGGAAAAATATTTTGCACCGTGTAATTCATCTAGCATTTCATCAATGAATGGAATTAGAAACATATGTTTAATAGTGATTTTGTTTAAGCCTCTGTAATCTATACATAATTGGAAAGATTCGTCCTTCTTTCTGAATAATACTACAACTGCAACATATGGACTTCTAATCTTCTTAATTATTCCATGCTTCAACATGTCTTGTATTATGTTTTCTATATATGTCTTGTTGTCACATCAAGAAGCAAAGTGTTATTGTTCTAGTGGACTCAGGAAGTACGCACAAATTTGTAGATGTCAATGTTTCAAAAGGACTAAACATCTTTGCTTACATGGTAGCAAACTTAAATGTTATGGTAGCAGATGGAAAATGTTGCTGGGCATGGGATCCCCACAAGTCAATTTTTCGGGCTTAAAGCCCAAGTTTTGACTAAGTCCAATGAAAAGACTTCACGATTTGTTGGTGCGGAGTGCGAAGTTGTAATTGAGTCATAGGGTTGTTTGCCCGTCCTTTTGTAAATGTAGTGTTGGCTTGAGAGATCTACCAAACCATGGGATTGTATAAATAGAGTGAGGCTCTAAGTGTTAAATATAATGATTAGAGAGGAAATCAATCTGATGACACGTTGAATCGAAGTGTAGGGTCATTTCTTTGGGTCATAGAGTAGGAGAAGGCTCTGCAACTAAGTACACAGAGGCCAATAGTCCGCAGCTAAGTGCGTAGGGTAGGTCGAGTCTATAAGCGGTCAAAGCATTAATAAAGAGAATTTTTACAATATTTCTGTGTATCTTTTCTTGATTTATGCATTGAAGTATATTGGGTATGAATTGCAAGTTTACTGTTTATTTGTTGCGCGAACTTATATGAATGTGCTGAATAAGTAAATATAATATAAGGTATCTGTTTACATGAAGATAAGTAATTGTTATAAGAAGATAAGTAATATCCATGATGTGACTTGGGGAAATAACGCAGATCACTGCTCTAGCAGCACCAAAGCCCCATAGCCCCTGGTTAGGGCATCGTGAAGGCAAGTATATCAAGGTTGTGAAGGCCTCATAATCCAGGGAAGTGCACGAAGTAACCTGTGTGAAGGTATTCACAGTTGGACTAAATCACCCCTTAGACATCTCAAGGGTGTGGAAAACTGGTTCAGCATCCCCCCATACTACTTTGAGTGAGACCTCAGTCCACGCTCTATGGATTGTTGCCGAAAGGGCCAATAGTACAAGGATTTGGTGGCTTGTTGGGGCCTGATTGAGGTTCATAGTTAATTATCTGCCCTCTAGAACTTTATGGAGGTGGATCAGATTGTGTTCGGGTGCCCTTCGAGCACAAATTCAAGAGTTGTAGGTATGCACTCCTCAGACTGGTACTCTCTCGACCAACGTCACAGTAGGAACCACCGCAGCCGAGGAAATGTTGCGGACTCGTACGACCAACACAATAGTGTTGCCAGAAGGGGCACTGGTTATAGCAAATGAGGTAAAGAGGCCTACAATTAGTACATTGAAAGGGATAGGGATCAACATGGTTGTGCTCTCTCGAGAGATGATCTATGTTCTGTAGGATGGGATTATTGCAGAACTATGGGCTAGGGAGAGTCGCGTGCTGCACATGTTGTGTGAACAGAAGATCAACATGGAGCAGTTGAGCTTGTAGCATGATGAGGTCATGTCTAAGAATAGGCAGATGGTAGAGGTAATTGGAGAAGCCTACCAGATGGTCCTTGAGCTGGCCATCACAGCAGACGCGCCAATAGAGGCATGCATCCAAATATTAGCATCAGTGGTGTGCGAGGCGTGGGAAGAAATGGCTAAGGTTTAGTTGGAGTTGAACCTTCAAATAGTAGAGCTGTAGTTGAAGGCATGACCTTCAGCTCCTCCATAGTTAAGGGAACAACACAACAACGTGATTACATCAGGGATGGAGGAGATCAGAAACGCAGTAAGGGACTCCACCAGAATGTTGAAGAATCATTTGGGGTTCTCACAAATCTGCAGGAGGACCTGAACATACAATTCTTAGAGATAGAGGCACATGAGCTACACCAATAGTATGATAATGTCAAAGGGACTATGTAGATGGTGGCCCTCATTCAGATGCTCACACGAATGCAACAAGCCAAAGCACTTAAAGAGCAAGTAAACTTAGTGCAACACAAAGAAGTAGTTTTGAAGGCATGTGTTCAGCCTTAGATTGACGAGGCCTTCGTAATAATAGAAACAATTGAAGGAAGCTCGCGCAAATGTAGGGGACATAGGAACAGATACAGGGGAGCAGTTATGACATCGCGGTCTCAGAAAAATGAGTACAGGAGATTCAACAGGTAGCCACTCAGTGAACTACTGACCTTGCAGTTGTTCAAGCAGAGTTGGAAGGTCTCCGTGTGAAGATCTCTGCACCGATAGAGTGACTCGAGGGTGAGTCATGATGTTTGTGTTGGGGGCTTGTTGGGCGTGCAATCCCCCCAAGGAAAGTTTTGGGCATTAAATCCCAAGTTTTGACTAAGTCCAATGTAAAGACTCTGTGATTTGTGGGCGCAAAGCGCAAAGTTATAATTGGGTCATAGGGTTGTCCGCCCTTACTTTTGTAAATGTAGTGTCAAATTGAGAGATCTACCCATGGTCTATGGACCATGGGATTGTATAAACAAAGCACGGCTCTAAGTATAAAAGATAACGATTAGAGAGGAAATCAATTGATGAAGTGTTGAGTTGAAGTCTAGAGTCATGTCTTTGGGTCATATAGTAGGAGAAGGCTTTACAGTTGAGTGCGTAGAGGCCTAATAGTCTGCAGCTGAGTGTGTAGGGCGGGTCAAGTCTATACTAGTCGAAGCATTAATAAAGAGAATTTTTGCAATATTTCTATGTATCTTTTCATGCACCACCACATGGCTTACTCAAGCAGATTCTTCTACTAGCTCGATAATTCTTGCTGTGAGAATTTTATCTAGTTCTACATGGACCTTCTCCTTATATTTCCATTGCCAGGACCGGAATTTGCATAGAGATGTTTAATGTCGTATCATTGGAATCCAATTAAGAAAGAAATTGAAGGTTGGTTGGACAAAAGAATTCATGAATTCATGGTGTAGGAGAAAATGGATCCGCGACTATCAAAATAAGAGTGGTTAGACTGCTACCTTTACACAAAGATCCATGAAAGTTTCTTTTCATCTTTCCCTACTGAGTTGTACGAGTGGATCATGAAGCTAGCAGATAGCTAAGGAAGGTGCAAGGTTGACAGTCCTATTATGTGGACCCTAGAGTTGGTGCACATATTGGAAGCATCGTAGGATACGATTGTGTGTGTTATTGATCACTCGCTTGATCAAATTATAGGAGGATTCATTACTGAGTTCATGGTAGATACTTCAATTAGCTATAGTGAGGCAGAGCAGTGCTTCCTCAAATGACCGCAGAGTATGTACGTTAAGTCTCTGAACACTTGGATTAAAATGCTACTATGTGAAAAGTGGATTATACGAATACATTGATGTTTGGGGCTATACGAAGGGGGAGAATTTACAGAAAGGAAGCTAGTGCAGAACTAGAAACTAGCCCCTTGATTTCACCTCGACGAGGGGACAAGGAAGAGCCCACAAAGGTCTCACCAAGAAGTGCGATAAGTTTGACAAGGCAGAGGATTCCACACATACCACCCCCACCCACACCACCACCAACTTCACCACCTTCACCTCCATCTTCACCCATACCACCTCCTCCACCACCGTGAGTCAATATGGCAAGCACGATAAAGTTGCTGGTGTTCAAGGGAGTAGGAATTGAAGATCTAGACTAGTTTTGGTTCATGATAAAAGTTGTATGGGAAGTGCAGGGAGTTACAAATGACAATATAAAGAAAGCAATGTTGGTCAACCCTTTGCAGGATCAAGCACTGAGCTGGTATATTAAGAATTCTAATGACAATCCAAATGCGAGGATCACAAATATCCAAATTATGTTGAACAGAGAATTTATCAGGCCGAATTCAGAGTTGTAGTCAATCATTGGGTTCAAGGAGATCACAATGCTACCAGGAGATAAACCCTGGGAACTAGATCAGAGATTAAAGTGCATGATTCGTGAAGCTAATATGACTCTAACAGATGGACAACACTATGAATGGTTTGTAGCATCGCTAACACTGCATTTGAGGAACACACTATCACAACAAAGGTTAACAACTCAAGCAGAGGCCTTGGAGATCGCGATGAGGCTACATGAGACCCTGATATAGGATCCTAACCTAGGAGTTTAGTAGATCCACTTGGATTTGAAAAACTTGTGCCTTGAGATGTAGAGTCTGAAACAGGACAGGACAACTCACCCAGAAGTAAGAGACGAGCTATGGTGTATTAAATGTAAGGGTCAAGGTCATGACAAGGACCATTGCCCAGTCTTCGCAAATTACCTCACAGGAGGAGGACTGATGTCATTAAGACCGGAGGCCCAAGCAAGACCTAGTGTGGTGCCTGCATTGTGGTGTGTAGTTTTTCAAATAGGAGGGAATCATGCTACGAACAACTGCCATTTGTTGCAGAAGTACATGTTAGCACTCGCATCTGCCTAAGGCTGAAAAGGTAAAACTCGAGGCAACATCAAACCAAGCTCAACCTCGTAGCTAGCCCTACGAGGATAGGAGAGGGCTCTCTCCAATCAATCTTGATAAAATGAGAAATAGGGTGCGAGATGACTTAAAATGGGAACTGATTTTAGGCTAATAATAGATAAGAAAGGGGTTTTTTAATAAATGATGGGTTTCTGGGATGTATGGGACTAAGGAGAGCATTGAGCAGAGATTTAATCAAAGGCATTGATTATTCCATAAGGTGAGATAGGAGTGAAGTTTTAGCAATCAATTTTGAAATAATATGGGATGAAAAGACTATTTAAAGCACTAAAAAGGGCATTAATCAATGATTCCTTTACAGACAGAAGAAAATTACACAAATACTGAAACGCTCTTTTGAGGCAGAGAAAAAAATTGGGTTCTACCTCCCTTACTGTAAAGCATTCAGCTGGAAATGATAATGAATGAAACTATGAAACATTACAAAGACATATGAAACAGAAGAAAAACATATGCTAAACTTTCACACCACAAGAATCTTACAAATCAGAGCTGCGCCATTTAATTATTTTCTCTGTCATTCAACTGTACAATAAAACTCTGTATTTCTCCTCCACTAGCTTCCAGAACTCTCCCCCCCTTACAAAATGATTTACAATGCAATAAATACCATTACAGGTGGGGAAAACAAATCGACCCCAAAATAAGGAATGGTTTAACCATTATTAACAAATAAAACTAAAAAACCAATCAGCTCTTCTGAAAATAGAATAACGCTCCTTCTTCTACTTGAATCTGTTGATAACTGATGAAGAGGTGGCATTTATAGGTGTCAATCCCATTACTAAAGATAAACATAGGCAATCGAATCTTGTTCTCTACTGTGGAAAGTATTCTTCATTTTATTTTAGGCTTATTTTGACTTGGCATTTTTCATTCGCTATTTTAAATAAAAACCATATTTCAATAAAACTAGCTATTTACTTTTTATCTCCTTCCTTTTCACAATGCTCACGTGTAACTTCTTCAATAGCAGCTGAAATTTTGAAAGTTGATCTTCTCTATCTTGGCCAGCTCTTTCATCAGAAATCAAGGTGTCAATATGGGCTATGCAGTTTTTGAAGATGCAAAAAGAAGTTGCTACGCCTTTCATATTATGTTACACATGCTTATCCTCTAACACGGAGTTCTCAAGATCAGATTGAAACAATTTCAAATCAGATTGTAGGCTACTAATTTGCTGAACAATGCCAGGCGCTGACACGTACATAAGTGATGCTCCTTGTCGATGTGACAATATGGCTTGTACAACTGAAACAATGCATCAAAATATTCCACAACATCTATAGAAAATATGGCTTATATTGTGTAATTTTGGTTTGCAGTCAAAATCACTCCAACAATGAGGAGGCTGATACCCTGTCCAAATAATGCACCAGTATCATTGGGAATGTGTTGCTTGTGGATGGTTTGCTGCTTTCACCCTTTTCGAGGTCAAAAGCAGATCCATTTTGGAGAGAGCCGGTAAATGTTTCATTTTGAAATTTTGCAATCAAATCTGACTCTCCATCTTTGTATCTCTTCACTCCACTTTTTGAATGTTGCAGCTTCCCTCCAATGTGTTGGCCGATGGAAATAAACCAGGAATTCCAACTTTGATACTTGTTGGAATATTTTCCTAGATCTTTCACTTTATCGGCATTACTAGCAACTCCATCCTCCCAATCAAGTAAAACCATTTTCAATATTTCCATTCCTGCGATCAAAGTACATTCTCTTGGAATTTTTTGATGAAAAGGAGTGATTTTCAGGTAAAAGCAGTCTATCATCGATTACAGGACTTTTCAATTCTGGACTAGAAACAGAGATACCTGCTTTTCCTTTGAAATCATGCAGTTGTGACCCAAAAACTAGACTTTTACGAAGTCCACCCGCCATTGATGTTTGTGCACCTTCTTGAATGTCCCTATTCAATGACACACTGTATTCACGAGTCAAAGGCCCCCTGGCCATTTCTTGTCATAAGAATGAACATTTCCTCTTTCAATTTTGCATTGACTTTGAGAGCATCATCGACTGCATCGCACATCAGTCTCTCCGGATACAAACTACCCACCCATTCAATCAACAAACTTGACTTGGAACTTGAGCTCTGGGCTTCACTTTCATTTAAACCAACATTAACATTTTCATTATTGAAAGCGTTGGGAGATCTTCTCGTAACCATTTCAAGCAGCACGACTCCATAATTGTAAACATCGCCTTTCGCTGAAACCTTTTGGCTGTATGCAAATTTAGATGCGATGTAACCTATGGAGCCTCTCAGCGTGGTTGAAAGCGTGCTGCCATGAAGCTCTGGATCGATTAACCATGCAATTCCAAAATCATTAATGTGCACCTCAAATTGTTCATCCAGAAGAATATTGCCAGGCTTAATATCACAGTGGACAATCTCCCAGATCCCACATTTTTCATGTAAATAAGCCAATGCCTCTGCAACGGCCATAGCAATTCTGAGCCTGGTTGCCCAGTCGAGCTGAGTTGAGTTCTTGTGCAAATGGATGTCTAAACTACCATTGGGTAGGAATTGGAGTATAAGGATTTTGACATCCCAATTGAAAATTACACCCATAATTTTCACAAAGTTTCTATGCCTGATTTTACCCAGTGTCTTGCACTCTGCCATAAAACAGCGTTGGGTATCTGTTTCTAATTCAACTTTGAGCTTCTTGATTGCCACTGTCATCCCATTAACAGGCTACCCTTTGTACACAGTGTTTGAAGCACCACTACCGATAATATTTCTCTCGTTGTGTCCTTCTGTGATTCCATATATCTCTTTCTCGCTCACCTTCAAGAGAGACTCTTCAAAGTAACACATCTCCAAATTTGCAGAACCAGAAGGGGCAAAACGCTGCATCCACATCATCCAACAAGTGCTCTGGCTCTGTGCTCTGCGCAGGCTTCTCAGTGCACCGCGCCATGTGAGTGCGCCACACCAGTGTTAAAAATACACTGTGGAGGAGCGCCTAGTGCGCCGCGCGGCCCATGTGCACGACGCCATATGCTCTATGCGACTCGCGTTGACTATTAGCACAATTCTAGCCTCCAAACAAAGAAATTCAACCTTTAACCCTTCAATGAGGTCTTTGGGTGCAAATGGCCTTTCAATCAATGAAAATATCTTGATGACTTTGATTTTGGCAAATTCACTTTGTAAAGTTGTAGAGTCTTGGCACTTTGACAACTTTGGACCCAAACTCTAATTTCTCGTTTCCTTTGACTTTTGGCTTTGAAATCATGACTTTTTCTTGATTGATTTCCTGCAGGTGTTGGAGCTGTTGAACCTAGCAAGATGGGTAGGCTGCCTGAAGAACTGTAAAACCTTATCAATCATGCATTAAACGAACTTAATAATTTCTTCTTTAAAACAGAGTTTTAAAGAAGAAATGTCCTTCAACATTATTAATAATGTGAATTTTGAAGTGAAACCTTATTGAAGCTCTCTTTGGCTTGCAAGCGTTAGTGAACACTTCTGGAGACAAAACCCTGGACTCAAGGATTAAAATGACCCTTTTTCACCAAACTCGTATTTGATGACTACAAATGACGAGAAATGAACCTTGGTGAATTTGACTCCAGCGGGCTGACAAGACGAAGTCTAACATTGGCTCCAATGGGATGGCAGCTGCTGCTTCTTAGAGGTGACAAGAACAATAGAGCTTTGGGAGAGAAGACAATGCCTCCGTCCATTGGGTGGTGGAGTCATTATTTCAACAAACAACACGAAACTTTCAACTCATTAATGGACTGAAACTTGACTGAAATGATTGAAGAAATGACTCAACAAACTTCCAACCAAAACTGTAATGAAATTAAAACAAAATTTTTCCCTTTAACTGCTTATTTATTTACAAAATCAACCTTACTTGGCTGCAAAAACAATAGATCAAGTAATACTGTAATGCCAGATTAACCATTCAAGTAAACCTGAGAAGAACGCTGCTTGAGAGTGATTCAACCAGATCAGAGATGCAATTGCTGGTAGCCCTACATGCACATAATGAGTCTGATAATGTAAAAGACAGGTTGATTTGTCAGTCAAACTAAAAAAAAATTCCATGTACATCGCAATAGGATCGCGAAAGCCAGACTCTGTTTCCTGCCCAAACTCTGCAATACATACCTCCAGCTGCACACTGTCAATGCAAACATCTGTAGGCAACTCTATTGTTTCTTGTTTTGAAGGAGGGAGCATTTCCAAGAACTGTTTGGGATCTCAAAATTCATAAGACTGGATCTGATCATTTAAACACTAAATTTCCTTCTCAATTCTTTCAACAACTAACTCATAGACACCAGTTTTAGCTTCAAGAGGAAACTTTGGAGATTTCAAACATTGAAGCAAGGCACTGAAAAAATCTTCATTAATTTCAAAATTTGCTAACTGATTTCTTACTTCTTTTACAGCTTCACACAGTGCAGGGTTTGCCACATACCCTACCATTGCATGAGTGGGTCAGCGAGCACTGGAATCTCTGGATCGAATTGGAGTCGCCAAGTGAATGTTTCAGCCTTCATATGTGTCTGACTATTGTCCACCATCAACATCAGATCTGAACTTTGTTATCCTTTACCAAGGAGGAGTCCCCAGTATGATCGCCACTATGTTAGAACTCGAACCTACCTCAGGCTGAAAAGGAAAAACTCAAGGAAACATCAAACCAAGCTCAGCCTCGTAGCTAGCCCTACGAGGATAGGAGAGGGCTCTCTCCATTAAATCTCGATAAAATGAGAAATAAGGTGTGAGATGACTTAAAGTGGAAACTGATTTTAGGCTAGTAATAGATAAGAAAGGGGTTTTTTAATAAATGATGGGTTTCTGGGCTGTATGGGACTAAGGACAGCATTGAGCAGAGATTTAATCAAAGGCACAGATTATTCCATAAGGCGAGATAGGAGTGAAGTTTTAGAAATCAATTTTGAAATAATATGGGATGAAAAGACTATTTAAAGTGCTGAAAAGGGCATTAATCAATGAGTCCTTTACAGACAGAAGAAAATTACACAAATACTGAAACGCTCTTTCGAGGCAGAGAAAATAAATTGGTTTCTACCTCCCTTGCTGTAAAGCATTCAGCTGGAAATGATAATGAATGAAACTATAAAACATTACAAAGACATATGAAACAGAAGAAAAACATATGCTAAACTTTCACACCACAAGAATCTTACAAATCAGAGCTGTGCCATTTAATTATTTTCTCTGTCATTCAACTGTACAATAAAACTCTGTATTTCTCCTCCACTAGCTTCCAGAACTCTCCCCCCCCTTACAAAATGATTTACATTACAATAACTACCATTACAGGTGCGGAAAACAAATCGACCCCAAAATAAGGAATGGTTTGACCATTATTAACAAATAAAACAAAAAAAGCAATCAGCTCTTCTGAAAATAGAATAGCGCTCCTTCTTCTACTCGAATCTGTTGATAACTGATGAAGAGGTGGTATTTATAGGTGTCAATCCCATTACTGAAGATAAGCATAGGCAATCGAATCTTGTTCTCTGCTGTGGCAAGTATTCTTCATATTATTTTAGGCGTATTTTGACTTGGCATTTTTCATTCGCTATTTTAAATAAAAACCAATTTTCAATAAAACTAGTTCTTTACTTTTTATCTCCTTCCTTTTCACAATGCTCACTTGTAACTTCTTCAATAGCAGCTGAAATTTTGAAAGTTGATCTTCTCTATCTTGGCCAGCTCTTTCATGAGAAATCAAGGTGTCAATACGGGTTGTGCGGTTGTTGAAGATGCAAAAAGAAGTTGCTGCGTCTTTTTTATTATGTTACACATGCTTATCCTCTGACACGAATTTCTAAAGATTAGATTGAAACAATTAAAAATCGGATTGCAGGCTACTAATTTGTTGAACAATGCTAGGCGCTGACACGTACATAAGTGATGCTCCTTGCCGATGTGACAATATGGCTTGTACAACTGAAACAATGCATCAAAATATTCCACGACATCTATAAAAAATATGGCTTATATTGTGTAATTTTGGTTTGTAGTCAAAACCACTCCAGCAATGAGGAGGTTGATACCCTGTCCAAATAATGCACCAGTATCATTGGGAATGTGTTTCTTGTGGATGGTTTGTTGTTTTCGCCCTTTTCAAAGTCAAAAGCAGATCCATTTCGGAGAGAGCTGGTAAATGTTTCATTTTGAAATTTTGCAATAAAATCTATTTCTCCATCTTTGTATCTCTTCACTCCACTTTTTGAATGTTGCAGCTTCCCTCCAAGGTGTTGGTTGATGGAAATAAACCAGGAATTCCAACTTTGATACTTGTTGGAATATTTTCCCAGCTCTTTCACTTTATCATCATTACTAGCAACTCCATCCTCCCAATCAAGTAAAACCATTTTCAATATTTCCATTCCTGTGATCAAAGTCCATTCTCTTGGAATTTGTTGATGAAAAGGAGCGATTTGCAGGTAAAAGTAGTCTATCATCGATTACAGGACTTTTCAATTCTGGACTAGAAATAGAAATACTTCCTTTGCCTTCGAAATCATACAGTTGTGACCCAAAAACTAGAATTTGACGAAGTCCATCTGCCATTGATGTCTGTGCACCTTCTTGAATGTCCCTGTTCAATGACACACTGTATTCACGAGTCAAAGGCCCCCTGGCCGTTTCTCGTCATAAGAATGAACATTTCCTCTTTCAGTTTGGCATTGACTTTGAGAGCATCATCGACTGCATCGCACATCAGTCTCTCCGGATACAAACTACCAACCCATTCAATCAACGAACTTGACTTGGAACTTGAGCTCTGGGCTTCACTTTCATTTAAACCAACATTACCGTTTTCATTATTGAAAGCGTTGGGAGATAATCTGGTAACCATTTCAAGCAGAATGACTCCATAATTGTAAACATCGCCTTTCGCTGAAACCTTTTGGCTGTATGCAAATTCAGGTGTGACGTAACCTATGGATCCTCTTAGCATGGTTGAAAGCGTGCTGTCGCGAAGCTCTGGATCAATTAACCGTGCAATTCCAAAATCATTGATGTGCACCTCAAATTGTTCATCTAGAAGAATATTACTGGGCTTAATATCACAGTGGACAATCTCCCTGATCCCACATTATTCATGTAAATACGCCAATGCCTCTACAATGGCCATAGGAATTCTGAGCCTGGTCACCTAGTTGAGCTGAGTAGAGTTCCCGTGCAAATGCATGTCTAAACTACCATTGGGCAGGAATTGGAGTATAAGGATTTTGACATCCCAATTGACAATTACACCCATAATTTTCATAAGGTTCTGATGCCTGATTTTATCCAGTGTCTTGCACTCTGCCATAAAACAGCGTTGGGCCTCTATTTCTAATTCAACTTTGAGCTTCTTGATTGCCACTGTCATCCCATTAACAGGCTACCCTTTGTACACAGTGTTTGAGGCACCATTGTCGATAATACTTCTCTTGTTGTATCCTTCTATGATCCCATATATCTCTTTCTCGCTCACCTTCAAGAGAGACTCTTCAAAGCAACACATCTCCAAATTTGCAGAACCAGAAGGGGAAAAATGCCGCATCCACATCATCCAACAAGTGCTCTGGCTATGTACGCTGCGTAGGCTGCTCAGTGCGTCATGCCAGTGTTAAAAATACATTGTGGAGGAGCGCCCGGTGCGCCACGTGGCCCATGTCCGCCGCGCCATATGCTCTATGCACTGCGCATTAACTGTTAGCGCAATTCCGACCTCCAAACAAGAAAATTCTTCCTTTAACCCTTCAATGAGGTCTTTGGGTGCAAATGGCCTTTTAATCAATGAAAATATCTTGATGACTTTGATTTTGGAAAATTCACTTTGTAAAGTTGTAGAGTCTTGGCACTTTGACAACTTTGGACCCAAACTCTGATTTCTCGTTTCCTTTGACTTTTAGCTTTGAAATGATGACTTTTTCTTGATTGATTTCCTGCAGGTGTTGGAGCTGCTGAACCTAGCAAGATGGGTACGCTGCTTAAAGAACTGTAAAACCTTATCAATCATGCATTTAACGAACTTAATAATTTCTTATTTAAAACATATTTTTAAAGAAGAAATGTCCTTCAGCATTATTAATGTGAATTTTTAAGTGAAACCTTATTGAAGCTCTCTTTGGTCTGCAAGCGTTAGTGAGCACTTCTAGAGACAAAACCCTGGACTCAAGGATTAAAATGACCCTTTTTGACCAAACCGGCATTTCGTGACTGCAAATGACAAGAAATGAACCTTGGTGAATTCGACTGCAACGGGCTGACAAGACGGAGTCTAACAGTACACACAGAATTCACAACAGTTGTTTCGTAATTTCTGTAGATCAATGGGACATGATGAGTGCACATGTAGAAGCTATGAGTTAATGATGGATAGGACTCCCACTTACATAGTTTAATATGAAACACGACCCCTTTATCGGAACACAGGAGTGGCAAGAACCAAATTTTAGGGGCATGGATAGGGCCATAGTGGAGGAGGACCTAGAAGAGGTCGTGTACAATTGATATGTTACAATTGTGGGGTGCCAGGACATTATGTCCGTGATTGTACAAATCCAATGTGTCCATAATGCTTGTATTGTACCTTATTTGATCATGATACAGAGGATTGTCCCACACCGATAGCAATGCTACGAGACAAGGGAGCACTCCAACCTCCCCTGACTCAGAACTTGCAAATGATGAGGTCTGAGCCGCACGAGGAAGACCCTAACATGAACATTGTCCTCCGAAGTCGAATCACGATAGGGAATGATACAGGAAAGCATCATGAAGATAGTACTTGGGTTCACAAGGCCTTGACGAAATAACTAGAGTTTGATTTGGAGCACACTAAGGAAACCTTTATGGAAGTTAGGAAGAGCTTCACTGATGCCTCAACTTCAGGAAGAAAAGACGGACCGGAGATAGAAATGAACCCATTGATGCTCACAACATTCCTCGAAACATGCATGAAGCTACTGTGCAACAATAATGCTACAAAGGGATTGCAAGAACTCATTAACAAATGCATTGGGACTGTGGCAGGACAATTGCGTGTACTTTGAAAGATTGGAAAGCATGCAACAAGGATAGGAAGAGAAATGAGGTTGACCATGCATATTAGAGAATATGAGATGGACCAAGTGATTCTAGACCTAGGATCGGATGCGAACGTTCTGCTAAAGCAGACATGGGAGCTCATGGGAAGGCCTACACTACAATGGTCTCCTATCCAACTGTGAATGGTGAACCAACGAAAGGTCATACCTATAGGGAGGTTGTAGAGGATCACCGAGGATATTGAAGGAGAAAGCACACTAGCAAACTTTGAAGTGATAGATATTGTTGATGACAGCAATCCCTACCCCTGCACTATTAGGAATTGATTGGGCCACTGACATGAAGGGGGTGATAAATCTAAAGAAGCACAAGATGATTTTTGAGAAAAATTTGTTGTGTGTAGTCATACCTTTCAACCTTGAGAAGGATCATGCTACATGGAGCCAGTGCATGACTACGAAAGCCATGATGACTTAGACTACATCTACAAGATAATCGCTTAAGAGCAAGACTAGGTAAATCCTACCGCGGATGGATGAATTTGATGGGAGTGCGAAAGCTGCTATACATCAGATTCGGATGAAGAATTAGAGTGATGGAAAAGCTAGTTGCATAAGGTAAGCATGTTGAAATGCAACATGATGACAAGACTGTTACGTTGTGTATCAATGGAAGGAAGGGATCTGCCTACTTATGATGGATTAAATGAGGTAGATTATTTCCTAAACATATTTGAAAGGGAGGTGTTGGAACAACAATGTTTCGAGGCTTTGAAATGGGTACTATGCACTACGCTCGCGAGATGGTGGGGTACGCACCAAGGAATATTTGTAGACTGACATGAATGCAGGAGAATGATGTGCATGCATTTTGGGAAACCTTGGATGTTTCTAAAGGACAAGTATGATGGATGGAATTATCAGCGCGTGAATCTGTCCCAAGTGGGTATAGGCATATGCTAAAAAACCTGCGCAGATGCACATGGACTCACGTTCAGGAACACGGTCAATAACCATTGGTTGTGTTATCACTCAGAACTTTTCCCTAGAAGTTTTTAGAAGAAGGAAAGGACCGAGGTAACCACAAACCAACTTTTGAGCATAGGCTCTAGCCAACCTAGACTCAGAGAGGGCTCTCTCTATATGATTTAGCTTTGTTTGTTTGAATTCTAGGCTAGTTCTGAAGGTTTAGGAGATTTTTTATTTATGTTGAAGATTGGATGGTGGAATCCTTGAAACACATGGATAGAATGATGTCTTTAGACCATTGGGCTATGGAGTCAATAGAAGGGCAACAGAACTGGAACTAACTCACTAAAGGGAGTGGTGAAAGGGAAAGCTAGCAGAGTACAGAGAAAGTGTTATAGCATTCAGATTTAGATAAACATTAAAGATTGTTGAAAAACTTTCAAAAAGATAACAACAACATGAGAAAATACTTGTCTGCACTTCGCTCTACAAATGAATCCAGTGAGATATCTTGTCTTTATTCATCAATCTAGCTTGTTGGTCCAGTCAATGATACAATAGCTTTATAGTCTTTGATCAATAAATCTATATAAATGTCTAAGAATCCACCCTACGTAATTTGAATTGTGAAGTATTTATACAAACATTATTACAAAATATCTCAAACTAACTTGAGATTTAATCTAGGGAATAAAAATATCTTTTTGCAAGAAGATAGAGATAACTATTGAACCGTTTTAATGCCTTCCCTTTTATTCTGGTGTTGCTAGCCTTTATAGTTTGGTTTGTAGCCCTTTATGTTGACTTTCTGTTGTGGTATTTTATGTTGGAACCTTCTTTAACTTTTAACTTTCACCTGATACTCTTTCACACTAATACAATTTGGCATGCTGACCTGTTTTCATCTGTTTACCCAGTTGTTCTACTTTTACTGTACAGTAACCTTTTTACTATAAATTTCTTATAGTAAATCAGTCATCTTTTCCCACCATTTATCATCAAGTAACTTGACATTCATCATTCACCTATATATCTCATCAACCTCAGTATACTTGGAAAAATTGGGCTTGGTAATGAACAAGTGTTTTATCTCATGGAGGAGAAAAAACAAGTACTCAAATGTATTATACAAAACATTGCCTATTGGTAATGCTTTTTATTGCTGAAGTGCTAGCTTGTTCTTTAGCCAACTACCTGAGTCTCTTATCATAGTCCTATTGTGTCATAAGTTTTTCATTAACGACCAATGGACTAGGCAATCCTTTCTCCCTCAAAATTTGGAACTTAGCCATGAATATATCAATGGCTACCTGGATGTTCTAGTACTTTTCTTCCAAGTTTAGCATTAGGTTTCTTTTGGAAAGGACCTTCTTTATTTCCAAAATGGTTTCAGTTTTGTCTTCTATATCTAGCTCATGAAGCTCATAACTATTTTTGTTGTTAAGGAAGTGGATGAGTCTATTGGCATCCTTAGGCATGTCTCCCAATTCCTCCTTGACCTTTTGGATAGCTTCTGTAGCTATCTTTATCAATTCTATCTACTAAAAATTAACTTGAATAGATGGCAAAATATCGTTAACAGAGTCAATGATATTGGCCCATAATAGTTCCTTAGATTTCCCAAGGGGTTTCTCTAATTTTATGTCTTTCTCCATAGCTTTGAATCTTTCACTTATTCTATTGGCCTTTTGTGCCTCTTCCTTCTACATAATTTTGGCAAGTTTGTAGTCAGTTTCTAAACTTGCCACCTTTTCTCTTAGTTTGTTCATTTCTGTAGCTTGTATTGACATGTCATTCATGGCTTTGATTAATTTATCTACTTCTTCTCCTAATGTAACTACTATTGTAGACTCTATTGTGACTAGCAGTGTTGTAGCAGGTGGAGCTATAGGTTCTAGTGAAGCTACTAGTGTGGAAGGGACTGCTATAGATACTGTAGAAATGACACTTGTGGAAGTTGTGGCTATGTCAATTCATTTTAATTGGATCAAGCTATCCAATTCTTTCTCTGTCTCCCTTAGTTGATCATTGAGTTGTCGGACCAAGTCCATCATCTCCTCATGCTTGTGCTGGGTCTCCAAAACTTCAAGCATTTGAGGATGTTGCAACTGTGGTATTTTTAATTGCTTCTTAAGTGCAACAATATCATCATTTTTCTTCTTTATGAGATGCTTCGTAGCTTTAATATGTTTGGGATCAAGTCCCAAGTCAATAAATAAGTCTTCTAAAGACTTAATCTTGATATCCTTTGCTTGTGAGGAGGCCTTCTCCAACTGAAATTATGTCGAGATATTATTCAATGAATTATGTAGTTGATGGGCAGTTATGGCGTTATCTGTAAAGGTGGAGTATATCATACCTATAGCCTGTTTATGCAGTTCTATTTGGTATATGGGATGAATATCCCTTGCCAATACTTCAAAGTCAACTCTCTTGAAGTCTAATGATGTCTTGGGCTACTATGTTGTAGGTTTGACAAAGGACATTTGAAGCTTTCCCTCCTTGATGTTAAAAGCTGACATCAACATTGCTTGATTTGTTGGAGTGATTTTCAGATATTGAGCATATGTCTGGGCTTTGAGCTTCTCATTTCTCATCTTGATTTCTTTATATATGTCCTTTATGTCTTGGTCATTATCAGCAGGCCTACTAAATGAAGACACTTCCACACTTAGTTGTCTTTCCAACATCTGAGTTTATGATGTGGAGGGCCCCTACATTTCTTGAAATAGAGCTATGCCTTTACTTTTGTCTGGCTCAGTATCAATTATTTCTACCAAGCCTTCTATGTCTTCCTTCTCTGAAACAGGATTCAACCTAGGTTTTTTTCTCTGACTGGTCTCATACTATACATTTGATGTGCCCACTCCTAAACTTGAGGATTCCTCCCTGGTCCTTTTGGGGTTCTTTTCATTTTGAGGAGTCTGTAGATAGGAGGGGTGCTCATGGTTGGCTCATGTTGTTTAGGTACCTGCATAAACGAGCTCTCATCAAACTATCTTTCTAAGTCACATAAGGCATTCTCTACATCTACCTTTGTATTGTCTTTGTCTAGAAGAGTGTTTTCCACCCACTCAGATTGATTAGCATGTCATTCTATCTCTGGTATGGGGTGGTGAATATAAGGTCCCAACTTGGCCTTATTTCTCAATCTGGTCATAAATTCTTGAGGGTCATACCTCCACATAAAACTCTATTAGAACTTCATTTGCTACAGAATTTGGTCTACTTCCTTCCCTGCCTCTCTAGAATTGCAAATGAAGGGGCGTAACCGGATTTTTACATTGAATTGTCATATTTTCTTCGATGAGACAAAATTTATCTCATCAGAGTTATTTATTTGTCTATAGTACTCTAGAGAAAACAACCTCATGGGGAGGTATTTGGGTAGTTTATATAGTGCAAGCTGGCAACAATAAATCCTTATCTCTGTGTGGTTTCGGTAAAGGTACCAATATCCCTCTTTTCTTTATTTAGACAACTGAAGGACCCTTTTGATCTCTGGACTTATCCTAGGTGGAGGGCTTCCTTTCAGCATAGTCATGACTGGATGGACAAAAGAATCTATGAAATCTGAATAGGCATATGGTGACTCATACTTATGGAACAGTGGGGTCCAAAAAATCAAAAACCTGGACTGGCCTTTGGTATCCAACTTCTAAAGGGGAAAGGGAAATACGTATGGTTGATAATATAAGAAAATATGGTAGAGGAAAAATGAGTATTTGTAAACTCTTTCATTGTTCATCCCGGTGAACTGTTCATGCATTTTGTCAGCTATGAACTCAAAAAAATTGTACAAAACAGTAAGAGGCTGTCTTGGTGTATAAATTGGCATGAAATCTAGGACAAGTTCATCAACAAATTCATCGGTGGAGTAGCCTAGGACACATGATATCATGGTGATGATTTGTTTGCCGCTTTCCAAGAAAATGGCATAAACATATGGGGGGGGGTATTTTAGGAATGTGCTGCTCTCTAATAATGAAAGTTTGGAATAATTAGGCCAGTCTAGAGGGACTTAACTTGGAATATTGGTCCAAAAAATCTCCAATTGAGAGTGGGGTCAGGTTTGGTCCTGGTTGGAGTTGCAACATTTCGTTGATGGATTTATCTATGATAGTAAACAATACCTTTTGATCATGAGACATTATGGCTCTATGGCTAGGGATGTAGCATGCATGGCACATATGGACAACTTCTAGGAAGATATGTACTTGGGGGAACTGATATTTGCGCAAATTTGACTCCAAAAGGCCAATATCATCAGCCTGGTTGAGGTATATGTCCCTACTTAGACAATGGATTTTAAGCAAGAGGCCCTGCATAGATGTATCCTTAATTTGGATGTCCTTGTTAGCCAAGGGAAGATGGTCGAGGTCCAAATGGAGAGTGGTGATACGTCTAATGTCCAAGGCAATAAGGGCAGCCATTATTCAGTTCTTGTGGATTTGAATTAGGAACTAGGGGTTTATTCAAAGTTTTAAAATGGAAATTGGAAACTATAAGAGGGTTTGGCCGCAACTTTTCAAATTTAAGGTATTTTTCAATTATTTTTACTTAATGAAAATACCTGACAAGCTGAACATTTCCAAGTTTGAATGGGGAGTGGATTTCTATGGTGAAATACCTGGAATTGGAAAAATTGACTTCAAGTTGATGGTTCACGGCAACTGCAAAGGTTTGTATGGTTTTGGTATGGACTTAGAGGTCATTTGGGTTGTCTGCAGCGTCCTCTATAGTGAATTTTGAGGTCTATTGGTAAGTTCGGCATTTCTAGGAGTTGCAAAGGTTTTCAAAGTTTTACAGAGAAAATGCGTGAAAAGGGTGAAAAGAGGGCTTTACGGCCTTGTATAGAAAAGCAATTACTTTTGGCGGGTTCATTTACAAATGAACAGTT
This sequence comes from Pinus taeda, assembly GCA_000404065.3. Classification (NCBI taxonomy): domain Eukaryota; kingdom Viridiplantae; phylum Streptophyta; class Pinopsida; order Pinales; family Pinaceae; genus Pinus; species Pinus taeda. The sequence goes on along the minus strand of APFE030025535.1, from coordinate 78,211 downwards.
GGCGGTTTTTTCGGTTAAGTGGGGAAGCGGTATTGGAGGGCCATCGCATCGCCTTTGTGGCATGGGCAGTATTTGGGAGGGTTCACCTGATGCACTTTATCATTTGAAACATAGCAGTAATGGGGTCAAGGAAAATCACTTTATCAGGTGGGTAAAGGCTAGCAAACAGGTTCCGCCAATATGGTTGTAGGCCATTGGATGGGGGGTGATTATCAAATGGAGTCGAGTTAGGGAAATTTAAAGGTGTATAAAGCAAAGCGTTTCGGGGGGGAATAACTTTAATCTTTGGTGGTATTAGATTAGTTTAGAATTTGATCACTAGGTTAGCAGATCGAGCACTTCTTAATGACAGGATTAGGCGATCGGGAGGGGTTAAATGACCGGATTAATAAATTTGTCAGGATATGGGGTAAAGTGTATAGTTTATAACTAAACTAGCGGTTGGGTTATTTATATAAAGGAATTAATTAATATGGGATAATGGAATTTTGGGGGATTATATAATAAAATTAAAAATTAATATGAAGTGAATGAGTGGGATTCGTAATATCCCTTAAGCTTAAAAGGTAGAATGTAGTTGTTGCGCACATATGCTCAATACTTAGGATAAAAAGGTTTTGTGGTTTTTTGAATGAAATATGTTTTAACATGGGGGGGCGGGTTTACTTTTCCTACGTAAATGATGTTTGGCTTGAGGAAAAGGGGTTTTATGAAGGGGAATGAATTGTTTGTAGGGGATTTTAGCACTTGGTGTCCTTAAGTCATTAAGTCAAGGGTCTGGTCCCACCTATAGTCAGAGAAATTCTTTGAGCCTCTTTGACTTAAAGGATTTAAGTATTTAGGACTTATTTATGGGAAATTAGTAAGTAGAGGGGTGAAATGACTGAGGGGATGTTAAATAAACCATGTTTTAAACCATTTTCCTTGCTTTTCTTACTGCTTATGTACACTTGAAAGATGTATTTAAACATGACATAAGTGCTTTTGTGTAATCACTTGATATTTCTGCAACCTTTCATCTACTTACCCATTTACTTACCCTACCATTTTTTCTTCACTTTATTTGGGTGCATTTAGGCTAGCAAACCCCTATCAATCCTTTTCTTTTACAAAGAAAACTATCTAATTCTAACTTTATATCATCCAAGGACTCAGATTAAAATAATGTGCTCCTTTTATTTTCTCTACCTATCTAATGATCTGACAAGATTACACTGTTTGGTCATATTTTATTCACTAAATATAAACATAAAATTCAAAGCATGGTATAATCAAGATTAATCAGTTTGATTACCATGGATTGTGGCATGAATAAGAAGCTACACACAATCATTATTATGCATAAAATTAAATAGTAGTGGCATTTTGACTTGCACACTTTCATGGTCTCTTTTATTTTTGGGGTTCATATATTTTCAATTTTTTTTTGTTTTGACCTTCTCTTATTCTTTTTGTCCTTTGATTATTATTTTAGGACATACCCTTTTTACATTTTTTAATTTTAACATGGAAAACGTTTGTAGAAATCAAAGGTATGTACAATGTTACAAGGCTTAACCTTAGTCATTCAAAATTATGACTCCTATTGGTATAGGAGCCTTACAGCGGCTCCACTTGAGGATGGCATTTTCTAGTGAAATGCCAAGAACTTGAAAGATCAGTGCCCTTTTTAATTGTTGTTGATGTTACCTTGTCAAGTGTGCTTCTGTGCATATGCATTATTGATACTTATGATAGTGAATTTTTCAAAGCTAAGGGCCTTCTCTTCGGGCTTCAACTTCAAAAATCACCATCCAATCCAAACTAGACTTTTGAAAATATAATATGTACAAATGGGAAATGAAAGTTAGTAACTAGGATCAAAGTAGTGTTTTAGCATTCGATTATTCACTGGCCCACCTTCTGCTTCTATACCTTCAATTTTTCTCAGGAAGAATGCATTGTTTCTTCTGAAAGCTTAAATTACGTAGGGACCTTTCCATAGGAAATCAAATTTCCCATGTTTACCTTTGTCTTCCCTCCTTGAATCCCACTGAGCACCTTGTCTCCTAGGTAGAAATCTTTAGCTTTGATTCTCTTTTCAAAAATCTTGTTAACCCTTTCCTGCACAACTTGAGACCTGATGTAGACCTCTTCTTTGGTTTATTGTAGATGAATAGTTTGATTGATTCTTCTTTCGATACTATTTGGTTCCACTTGCAATTATTGAAGTATATTCATTATTAGTACTCCCAAATAGGATGGAAAGACAACTTCCATCCCATAAACTAGATAATAGGGAGAAGTACCAATTGATTTATTAGTAGTCAATCTGTCTGACCATAAGGCATTGTCTAGCTCTTTATTCCAAGTTTTCTGATTGTCCTCTAGTAACTTCTTGATGATGTTTACTAGACTTTTGTTTAAGGATTCTGCCAATCCATTTCCTTGAGGGTAATAGGTTGTAGAATGGCCTAGGGTGATACGATACTTATTGCAGAAATCTATCATTCTTTTGGATTTAAAGGCTACTACATTATCAGTAATGATCTTAGTTGCACATCCAAATCTTCATAGAATATTGGTTTCAAGGAAGGTTATGATACCAGTGTCTGTGGCTTGCCTTGAAGGTATGGCCTCTATCCATTTTATAAAGTAGTTTGTGGCTATGAGGATCCATTTGTGTTGGGTAGTGGAGGGTGGGAGAATTTCACCAATGAAGTCTAAACCCCATTGTTGAAAAGGTATTTCAGCAAAGATTTGCTTGAGGGGTAAAGGTAAAATCTTTTTTTTCCCCTCTAAAATTTGACATTCGTGATAGGAGGTCACATATTTTTTGACATCAACAAACAAGGTAGGCCAGTAGAAACCAACTCTAAGGATTTTATCTACAATGGTCTTCTAATAAAGGTGTCCTCCACAGTCACCTGCATGAGACTCTTGCAAAACATTGTCAGATTCATCTTTTAATAAGCGATTAAAAAGAATACCTTCATGATCTCTCCAAAACAGAGCATTGTCTAATATACAAAATTTCAAGGATTTCATCTTTAAAACCTACTTTTAGTCCCAGATAATTTAGGAGGAGCTTGTAAGTTCTGTAAAACATAAATAATATTAGCATACCAAGGTGATTCAATAAAGGCCTGGCTTATTAGTGGAGTCGCCATCTCCTCTTCATTATCTATTGCTGCAATAAAGTTTATATACAATGTGTGACAGTTCAAGTCAACCATGAGCTTGGCTAAACCTTAGCCCTTGATTAACTTAGTAGGTTTGATTTCTATATCATACTCTAAAATAGTAGCAATCCACTTTCCCCTCTTTCCATTAGGACCATCTTGAGTTAGGATGTCTTTGACTACTGAATTTGGAAGGCGGGCTACTATATGAGAATATAAGATGTATACCCTAAAGTCCTTAATGTCTTTGACTAAATCCAATGCTTGTTTTTCCATTATATTGTACTTCAAAGGGACATCTCTCAGGGCTTTGCTAAACAAAGAAATAGGTTTTTCATAGCCCTGGTCATTTTTCTGCAATAGAACTGCAACAATTGTGTGCTCAGAAGCAAAGGAGAACAAGATGAAATCTCTGTCAAATTTAGGACTAATTAACACAAGTATTTTAATTATGGCTAGTTTAATATATTCAAAGTATTTTTTAGCCTCAACAGTCCATTTTATGGTGGAATATTTTTTCAACATGTTGTTTCTTGATCTAATTAATTCTGTTAGATTAGATATAAATCTTCTAAGAAATTTCATTTTTCCTAAAAAATCTTGTAACTCTCAAATGTTCCTCAGGTGTTGTACTTGCAAGATGGCTTTTATCTCTATTCTTATACCATATTTTGAAATTATGTGACCTAATACCTTTCCTTCTTCTAACCCAAACAAAGACCTTTTGGGGTTCAAGGAGATTCCAAATTTCCCACATTTGATAAAAACTTGTCTTAGATGATCCAAATGTTGATTGTCAGATTTTGAAAATACAGTAATATCATCTAGATATATCACAAGGAAATCATGAATTTCTTTTGCAAAGGCTAAATCCATAGCCCTCTGGAAAGTGGCTTCTGCATTCATTAGCCCAAAAGGAATTTTCACATACATAAATGTGCCCTAAGGATTAGTAAAGGAAGTTCTGGGTTGGTCATCAGGATGAACCAAGATTTGTTTGTAACCAGAAAACCCATCCAACAATGAGTTTCTTGTTGACCCAACTACCCTCTATAGAATGTGATCCATTTTGGGGAGAGGGTAATTGTCTTTTAGTGACACTTTGTTGAGGTTTCTAAGATCCACACAGAGTCTAATATCACTAGTTTGCTTTCTAGTTGGCACGAAGTTTGAGACCCAATGAGAAAATCTGATTGGTGCAATTATTTTGGCATCATACATCCTTTGAATTTATTCTTCAATTGCAAGTAATAAGACATGATTGATCCTTCTAAGTTTTTGTTTGAAACGCTTTTGATTTTCTTTAATGTTAATTGTGTGTTGGATGATGTTGGTGTCCTAGGATTTAAGGTCCTCATAACTCAAGGAAAAGACATCTTGAAACTCTTTCAACAACTTAATGTATTTTACATTTTCAGTTGGAGGTAATGATTTTGAAAGTTTGACCAACTTAGGATTTTCATTGGTGCCCATATTACATTCCTCTTTATCAGACCTTAATGGTTCCATTTTAGGTTTCCTAGGAACATAATTTGAATCAAATAAATCTTCTAGAGGGGTTAATCCTTTTGCTAAGAAGTTATCCTCGAGATTAATTACTTTTGTTTATTCACTTATTATTTCATCAATCTCAATTTTCTCTAAGTTATCTACATCTAATTTAGTAAATTTAGTTGGATTGACTCTATCTAGTTCATCACCTGCTAACTCATTCATTTCTATCTCATCCTTAGTGTAAGGATCTATTGATGTATCAGTATCTATATTGTTATGTACAAACTCTTCTTCTAAAAGTAGAAAGTTATTTATATGTTTGTCATTAAAAAATATTTGCCAATTCTTAAAATTATCTAGAATTGTAAGTTTGTGCCTAACTTTAGCAGTGTATTGATGGTTAGGTAGGAAGGCTAATTTGCAGGTGCTAGAAAACATTGCTAAACTATGGGCTTGCGTATTGTGTTTTCTAGGGATTACTGAAAGCTTTGTTTCTAGGAAAGTGTTAAGTATTTCTACAATAGTTCCCCTATAACAACTTAATATAGGGTCCTTTGTCATATATACAGCATCAATCTGTTTTACAATTAGTTCAAAGTGTCCTATGATAGAAACTCTTTTAGGTCCTAGATTCCTAACTAACTTAAGACCTGAAATTAATGCTTCATACTCAGCCATATTATTAGCACATTTGAAATTAAATCTATATGCATGGCCCTCTGAGTGGTTATTTTCCAAATTATATATCCACACTCCTGCTCCTAATCTAAACTTACTAATTGATGCATCAAAGTAAATATGCCATAATATCTCATGCTCATAATTTTCACTATCTGGTGCAACAAACTTTTCATGATTTATAGTAGTTTGACCATCATGTTCGTTGAAAATTTCTGTAGTTTGGTTAGTTTAATTTTGTGTAAAAACTGCAATTTTTTTTTTCTGTATTAGTACTCTCTGAAAATTTTTCTTGTGTTTGATCAACATTATACAGGATGGAAGAATCAATATATGAGTGTATGGAGTAGATGGGAAAGTTTTGAGGTTGATTCTAGCTACTTACCATGTATTGCATTAAGGTTTCTCAGTATAGTTTCTTAGTTTGTCCAAAAATAGAAATTGTTGCATATGACATATCGAGTTGTAAGAATCCCTAAAGTTTGGCTCCCCATGATCTAGATAACAACATGCCATACTTTGGTGGGATGTCAACAACTACAATATCCATAAGGATGCTTTTGGCAAGATATTGGACTAAAGTGACACAAAAGTCTTTGAGCAATCCTAGACACTTGACTTGACTAGAGTCAAATGAGAATAAGTCTTTGTAAGGCCTTGTAATGTCTAGGTTTAATTTCTCCATCACTGATTTGGGCATTAAGTTGTGAGAGGCCCCAGAATCCAACATTGGATTGTATAGAACTTTGTCATGGATACTAAGGCTGATGTAAAAAGGTGGAACTCCTTCTTCTAATGGTTTTCCATTAACATCTGGACCAAATACGAGTTCTGGTTTGTCATCAAACAAGTTGACAGAACCCTCATTTTCAACAATGTTTAAGGTCTAGCTTATTTGTGACTTGTAAGTTTCATTCTTGATTAGTTAAGTTAAAGGAATTGGAATCTTTAGCTTTTCTATCTCTGCCCCCAGATTGAATGGCAAAGAGACCTTTTCTGTTTCATGTTTTTGAATTTTCAAAGTAGGGATTTGAGTAGACATGTCTTCTTTTCCTTTATTGGGGATCTCCTTATGTGGATTTTCAGATTTTATTTTTTCAACTTTGTCCACTGGTTCCTTAGGTGGAATTGAAGTGGATGGAAGATCAACAGAAGGTTGATTAGAGGCTATATCTACAATGTTGGGGCCAAAAGGATTTGGGTTATGCCTAGAGAGAATTTGGAGGATTTTTGAAACAGGGGCTTCTTTTATTTTCTTGGGTTGACTTTGCACTGTTTTCTTGGTTTGGTCAGGGACATCAACATTCTTTTTTATTCTTAGATTATATTGTTTATGTACTTCAAAGATGGCAAAATCATATCACTATTTATAATCAAATGATTCTCCAGACTGTATCTATAATTGCTGTAACATATGCAGTTCCTACTCATCTTGGGTTATAAAAATAGTGTCCTAATCATTTAGTCCCATTAGGTTAATTTTTGCATCTTGTTCTGGATCTTCTGGCTGGGATGCCTCTGCATACTTTTCTTGAAAATGAGACCTAATGTTCTGATCTGGTCCATTTTTCCCAACGTTTTGGTTTTTTCTAAAATTTGGGTTTCTAACTAGAGGTGTTTGTTGGTTATCCCATTGAGGTTTCCTCTCCATATTATCTATTCTATCCATTAGATTTTCCATACTTTTCGCTAAGCTATCTATTTTAATGTCAGAGGGTGAAGCTTCATCCTTTGTAGTTCCTCTTCTTTCATTTCTAACTCTAGCCCTCTTGGCTAACAAATTAGCTTCAACACTAACAACTACACTTTGCATTGATTCTAATGTTGGGGTGTGTCTTTCCCTAAGTTAGTATGCCATATCTGTGTCAAAAACATTAAGGAACTTTATCAATGCTAAGACAGGTGGGGATCTAAGATTAACTGGGATGGCATTATATATATTATTAAATCCGGTGCACTAATCTTAAATAGTTTCATTAGGTCCTCTTCTAATATTATCATATTTTGAAAGGATTGTAGGGGATTCTTTTTATTTTCCCATATGTTCAAAAATTGCTGGTGAAATTCTTCTAAACTATCAATACTATTAACAGGAAATGCTCTAAACCATTTCCTAACATCACCAGCTAAAGTTTAGGCAGAGAGTCTCATTTGAACATTATCTTGTCAATTTCGTGCAACTCAAAGTAATATGTTATCTTGTTGACATGTTGTTGTGTAGTGTAATGTCCTGTGCCATCAAATTGAATAATTTTACTTTGGTAGTCTACTAGCATAGCACCAATTTGGGTAGGTAAAACAAGAGGAGAATATCTATTTGCCATGGCTGTAAGCTGGGAAGGGCTAAGATGTGGGTTGAGGCACTCGGAGATGATAAAGTGGTGGACGAAGAACCAAGACTAGTAGGTGATGAATGGGTAATGATAGGTTGGTGAGGGAGAGTAGGTATACATGGTGGTGAGGAATGGAATTCAGAAGGTATTATTGATGATGTTGAAGGGAACAATGGTGAACTCAAGGTAATGGACGATTATTCAAAATGCTCAGGGACTATGGCAGTATTAATGGATGATTATGGAGATTTCAAAATGTATCCATCAATGTATTTGTTGGCCTATTGAACTTCAAGGTCTACAATGAAATTAGGATCTATAACAGTCACTGAGTGCATTTTCGGATTTTGTTCTAAATAACGAAATATCGCAGGGCAAATCAAAGGGAATTTCTTCAAAAAATAACCACTCATCAAGACATGAACTAGCTTTAACTAATGATATCTGGCTAACTGAACTTTCTTCTTTTTTGGATTTTCTTGAAATTAGGTTGGGATTATCAACTACTGGGGCAGGGTTTGGGTCTAGATTAGCCTTAGTAAAATGAGTCTTCTTGGAAGCCAAAATTTCAAATTTTTTAGTTATTTTTGTGAGATGTTTTCAAGAAAACTTCTAACAAATGACTTTAAGAGGCTCAAAATGAAGGTTTAGAATTTTCTTAAATTTTTATTAGGACTGAAGATTCGATGTCCCCAGTATGGTCGCCACTATGTTACCACTCAGAAATTTTCCCTAGAAGTTTTTAGAAGAAGGAAAGGACCGAGATAACCACAAACCATCTTTGGAGCATAGGCTCTGGCCAACCTAGACTCAAAGAGGGCTCTCTCTATATGATTTAGCTTTGTTTGTTTGAACTTTAGGCTAGTTCTAAAGGTTAAGGGGATTATAGCTTTGTGTTGAAGATTGGATGGGGGAATCATTGAAACAGATGGATAGAATGATGTCTTTAGGCCATTGGGCTATGGAGTCAACAGAAAGGCAACAGAACTGGAATTAACTCATTAAATGGAGTGGTCAAAGGGCAAGCTAGTAGAGTAGAGTGCGAGTCTTTGGGCTAGAGGGATTAAATGGTCTTAACCAGGGTGAGAGAGCACTTAAGAATTATTAGACCGGGATTAAAACAAGGAACAAAGGGTAATCAGAAACAAAGGGCAATTAAGAATCCTTTGTTATAGATTTTAAAGAGACAACCTAAACTAACAAGCAATTAAGAATTCCTTAACTTAAATATCAGTGGAAAACATTTGTATGCTTAACAGATAAAATAGAGTGCAATCAAGCAAATTATGAGATATCATTCAATGTTATAGCATTCAGATTTAGATAAAAATTAAATATTGTGGAAATTTTTTTAGAAAGATAACAACAACATGATAAAATACTTGTCTGCACTTCGCTCTACACATGAATCTAGTGAAATATCTTGTCTTTATTCATCAATCCAGCTTGCTGGTCTAGTAAGTGATACAATAGCTTTACGGTCTTTGATCAAGAAGTCTATAGAAATTTCTAAGAGTCCACCCTACATACTTCGAATTGTGAAGTATTTATACAAAAATTATTACAAAATATCTCAAACTAAATTGAGATTTAATCTAGGAAATACAAATTTCTTCTTGCAAGAAGATAGGGACAACTATTGAATTGTTTTCATGTTGTCCCTTTTACTGTGGTGTTGCTAGCCTTTATAGTTTTGTTTGTAGCCCTTTATGTTGGCTTGCTATTGTTTTCTTTTACACTGGAATCTTCTTTAACTTTTAAATTTCACCTAATACTCTTTGACGCTGATATACTTTGGCATACTGACCTGTTTTCATCTATTTACCTCTCTATTCTACTTTTATTGTACAATAACCTTTTTAATGTAAATTTCTTATGGTAAATCAATCATTTTTTCAAACCATTTATCATCAGCTAACTTGACATTCATCATTCACCTATATATCGCATCAGCCTCAATATGCTTGGAAAAATTGGGCTTAGTGATGAACAAGTGTTTTATCTCGCTGGAGAAAAAACAAGTTCTCAAATGTATTATACAAAACTTTGCCTGTTGGCAGTGCTTTTATTGCTAAAGTGATAGCTTGTTCATTAGCCAACTACCTGAGTCTCTTAATATAGACCTGCTGTGTCATAAGTTTTTCATTAATGACCAATGGACTGGGCAATCCTTTCTCCCTCAAAATTTGGAACTTAACCATGAATCTACCAATGGCTACCTGCATGTTTTGGAAATTTTCTTCCAAGTTTAGCATTATGTTTCGTTTGGAAAGAACCTTCCTTATTTCCAAACTGGTTTTAGTTTTGTCTTCTATATCTAGCTCATGAACCTCACCTATTTTTGTTGTTAAGGAAGTGGATGAGTCTATTGGCATCCTCAAGCATGTCTCTTCGTTCCTCGACCTTTTGAATAGCTTATGTAGCTATCTTTATCTATTATGTCCGCTAAAAAATAACTTGAATAGATGGCTAAATATCATTGACAGAGTCAATGATATTGGCCCATAACAGTTCCCTGGCTTGCCCAAGGGGCTCCTCCAACGTTAGGTCTTTCTCCATAGCTTTGACTCTTTCACTTATTCTATTGGACTTTTGTGCCTCTTCCTTTTGCATAATTTGGGTAAGTTTGTAGTCAGTTTCTAAACTTGACCTTTTCTCTTAGTTTGTTCATTTCTGTAGCTTGTATTGACATTTCATTCATGGCTCTGGTTAATTTGTTTGCCTCTTCTCCTAATGTAACTGTTGTTGTAGACTTTGTTGTGACTAGCAATGTTGTGGCAGGTGGAGTTGTAGGTGCTACTGAAGCCGCTAGTGTGGAAGGGACTGTTGTAGATACTGTAGGGATGACATTTGTAGAAGTTGTGGCTATGTCAGTTTATTTTAATTGGATAAATCTATCCAATTCTTTGTCTATCTCCCTTAGCTGATCATTGAGTTGTAGGACCAAGTCCATCAACTCCTCACGCTTGTGCTGGGTCTCCAAAACTTCAAGGATTTGAGGCTGTTGTAGGTGGGGTATTTTTAATTGCTTATTAACTGTAGAAGTATAATCATTTTTATTCTTTATGAGCTGCTCCGTAGCTTTAATTTCTTTGACATCACGTCCCAACTCAATAACTAGGTCTTCCGAAGACTTAATCCTAGTATCCTTGGCTTGTGAGGAGGCCTTCTCCAACTGAAACTGTGCCGAGATATTATTCAATGAATTTTGTAGTTGATGGGTATCTATGGCCTTACCTGTAAGGGTGGAGTATATAATCTCTCTAGCTTGTTTATTTAGTTCTCTTTGGTCTACGGGATGAATATCCCTTGCCAATACTTCAAAGTCAACCCTCTTGAAGTCTGATGATGTCCTGGCCTGTTGTGTTGTAGGTTTTACAAAGGCCATTTTAAGCTTTCACTCCTTGATGTCAAAAGCTAACATCAGCCTTTTTTGATTTGTGGGAGTGATTTTCAAATATTGAGCATATGTCTACAATTTGAGCTTCTCATTTCTCATCTTGATTTCTTTATATCTGTCCTTTATGTCTCGGTCCTTGTCAGCATGCCTACTGAATGAAGACACTTCCACACTTAGTTGCCTTTCCAACATCTGAGTTTGTGATGGGGAGAGCCCTTGAATTTCTTCAAATAGAGATCTACCTTTACTTTTTTCTGGCTCAGTATCAGTTATTTCTACCGAGCCTTCTATGTCTTCCTGCTCTGAAACAGGATTCAGCCTAGGTTTTTTGTTCTTACTGGTCTCATATTGTACATATGATGTGCCCATTCTTGAAATTAATGGTTCCTCCCTAGTCCTTTTGGGGTTCTTTTCCCAATTCTGAGGAGTCTGCATATAGGAGGGGTGCTCATGGCTGGCTCTTGTTGTTAAAGTACCTATAGAAACGAGCTTTCATCAAAATGTATTTCTAAGTCACATAAGGCATTCTCTAGATCTACCTTTGTACTATCTTTGTCTACAAAAGTGTTTTCCACTCACTTATATTGATTTTCATATCTTTCTATCTCTGGTATGGGGTGGTGAATATAAGGTCCCAACTTGGCCTTCTTTCTCAATCTGGTCATAAATTCTTGAGGGTCATACCTCGACATAAAACTCTGTTGGAACTTTATTTGCTGCAAAATTTGGTTTGTTTCCTTCCCTGCCTCTCTAGAATTGCAGATGAAGGGCCCTAACTAGTTTTTTACTTTGAATTGTGATCTTTTCTTGGTCAAGACAAAATTTATCTCATTAGAGTTCATTATTTGTCAATAGTGCTCTAGATAAAATAACCTCATGTGTAGGTATTTGGGTAGTTTATAAGGTGCAAGCTGGCAACCATAAATCCTTATCTCTGTTTGGTTTTGGAAAAGGTACCAATCTCCTACTTTTATTTTTTTAGACAACTAAAGTACCTTTTTTATCTCTGGACTTATCCTAGGTGGAGGGTTTCCTTTCAACATAATCATGATTGGATGAAAAAAAGAATCTATGAAATCTGAATAGGTATATGGTGGCTCATACTTATGGAACTGTGGGGTCCAAAAATTAAGAGACCTAGCCTTGAATTTGTGTTATAGACATATTTGGGCACTACAACCCCAGTCATATATGTCCAGAAACCAAGGGCTTCTATGTCCCTAAAAGTGTTGTTTCAAACCCTAAAGGAACAAGGTTAAATGATTACATCATCTCCCAGAAGTTCTCCATGGAAAACTGCTCAGAACTGGTCAAAAATGGACCATACAGACTGCTTTGTGCTAAGGGTGTGATGCATCTCACCTACCACATGCAAAAAGTGTGATGCATACTGAAAATTCCTTCTGTAGGGTGTGATGGACGAGAGTAAACAAATGGCAGAGACAGTTTGCAAGGTGGATGATCATGGAATCTTCAAGAAACTTCTCCTGTGACATTTGCCTCTCTGAATTCGCCCAGGTATGAGTAAGAGATCATGAATCTCCAAGTGGAACCAAGAACTATAAGGGAGAGGACACTAATCAAAATCCCAAAAGCTAACTCACCCCCCTGCAAACATCTATATATGGATCCCTCATCCCAAAGATCCAAAGGCTAGAATCTTGTATTTTGTAAGGAAGTGTTGTTGATTTCTTTGTGGAACATCATAGTGTTGGGTGATCTAAGCTTTTCATGAGGTGAAGAAGGGATTTCATGCTGGGAGGATGACACTAGGTCAGATCAATGGGTTGTAATCCTCTCTTCTACTCTTTCTATGAATAAATCTATTTGAGTTTTCCTCCACATTCTTGTATGTTGAATTGATATATGCATTTGTGTGGTCAATATATATTTGGCCCTATATTGTTTATGATTGTAGATCTCTGTGCTTTGATGGTATTATGTTGCTTTGACTTGACAGGTGCTCTTTGAAGCGAGACAAGCAAGGGAGGAGTGGCAAAGATCTGTCAGAGGGGAGAGGAAACAAGGAAGGAGCCAAGCGAAAGATTGAGGTTGGTACTCTCTGCTTCTCTCTCATCTACTTCTCATAAAGGAAAATGCAAGAAAATTTATTTTGTTTATTTCTAAGATAGCTACTCATCTTAGTGGGACTAGCAACTCTGAATGGACACTAGATTTCCCGATAACAAAATGGCGACTCCATTGGGGAGCAAATAGCTTGTTTATATTTGTTTTCTTTATAAACTACAGACGGAGCTTGAAGTTAAGCTAGCTAGCCTTCGAACTGCATTTTCTATGCAAGTGCAAAGTAGATCAATGCTACTTCAGTCCATCTCTGGGTTTTGTTTATAAATTGAACAATTGACTTGTAAAAATCCTAATTTCCTAGTGGTGGCTCAAGTAACCTCATTAGATCAGCCCCTATGATTTGTATTTACTAACTATCATTAGCTCAGCCTAAATCCCTAAACTAAGCTACAAACTGTGACCAAAAACCAAGTTAAGGTCTTGTCCCTGGACCATCGCACCTTCTCCTCTTGGCAATCTAGATGCATCACACCTCTCGTGTGCAGTAGGTGAGATGCATCCCTGTTTCCCTGTGTTACTGGTGCGATGATCAGATAAGACTGTTTCTGCCTCCAGATTTTGGTTCTTTCTTCACTCTCTTTAGCTTTATTTAGGAGTTTTGTTGTCTATGATCAGTATACCACTGTGGAAAATCACTTCCTTTGCATTATTCAGCCTCCATTGTACAAATAATTGTGAATGTTTTTATGTATTGTTTGCCATTTACAATTCTCCTTTACAAAGAAGTAGCTTAATCAAATTGTCGTCTTTTGATTTGGAAGTGTTGCAAGTGTCGTTTTCAGTCAAGGAAACGAATCCTACTCTTCTTGATGGTTGATTACACTGTTACTCTTGTATTTGATTTGAATTAATAGTATTTCAAGAGTTAAAAGTAGTTTTCAATTCAAAATCGCAAAGTGTCGTCATTGTCTTCCTTTCATCTTTTGAAGAGAAAATTGTTAGTACTATCGCTTTGAAAAGATAATTCAGATTTGTACTTAGCATTCATTTTGTCATTCACACATTAAGAAAGTGGAAAAAAAATACATGCATGTGCATTTGCATTCATACTACTTGCTGATTTTGATTTAGGACAGTCCATCTAGTGTGTGCTCTTTGCTCTATGTTGAAAGAATCTCGCTTCTCTTTCCTTAGTAGTTAGGCTTTTCATTGCAAAAAGAAGAATAAACGACTATTTATCATCTTAGATTGCATTTTAGGAATTGTATATCTACATCACATAGTGAACCTTAAAGGAACACTTCTTAAGAAAGATCAACTGTAAAATAAATTCAATGAACATAAAAATGCTTTGGAACCTAACACACAACATTTAGAAGTCTAGGCTAGAGATGTATTCCGGCGTTGTAAAGCCTGGTAACTATTGCTTTCATCGTAAGTTGGGTGATTCCTCCTGTTTGAGATGACAAGTGCTGGTACAGACTTGTGCTCCCACGTACCGTCAAGTATATTATATTGGGAGACCACAATAGGCTATATCCTTTATCCTTAGGAAGCCATGTCTACTACCCTATCAATCGCAATGCACTGAACACATCATTCGGGAAGATTGACTACTACACCATAAAAAGTATTATGCAGTTTTGTGATTGGTTTGGTAATCCCTCTGTCTAGATTTCCAGAGTAGTCTCTTTCATTCTTTTTCAAACTCTTTAAATGAAAAGGTCCATCTGAGCGCTTGCCACTTCAGGCTCATTAAAAATCGAAGGCGACTAGAGTCATCTTTAGCTTTTTCTCGAATCTTAAAAATTGAAAAAGCAAGTTGTGTCAAAGCATCATAAAAGTTATTTTAATCAGAATAACACTATTCCCTCATTAATCTTAGGTTGAGAAAATGGAGTCCACCAACCAAGGATTTCCCCTTGGGGGGAATCCTAGTCCTTTCTCCTCTTGGGGAGATGTTGGTGCACCTCATATGGCCACATTATCCCTTCCAGGATAGACAATTCACCTACCAGTATGGTTGTTCTCGACTTCTGTTGTTCAAAACACCGTGATTCCTGAGCGATCAAATCAGCAACCAAATGATACTAGATTTACCCCCCAACATTCTACTTCGTTTGTTTCTTCCTCCCTTCTCCCTCTTTGCTTGGTGAAGCTAGTAAAACTAAAAACCAAGTAGCTGAGAAGAAGAAGAAAGGGGAGGAGAAGAAGAAGAAGAAGGAGCCAATGGCCAAAAGGGGCAACCTTACATCATCTAGCGAAAATCCACACACTGCACCGTCCATGCCTAAATCTCCTTGTGTCATTTGCAAATGGGACCACTATCATCGAGATT
>APFE030025535.1:41216-56807 GCA_000404065.3 Pinus taeda | reverse complement strand
AGAAGAATACTTGATATTATTCATTGACGATTTCTCTAGGTTTGTCTGGTTAGGACTTATGAAGCACAAAGATGAAGCTTTCGAAAAATTCAAATCCTTCAAAGCCTTGGTTGAAAATGAATCAGGTCACAAAGTTAAGTGCCTCAGATCCGACAGAGGTGGGGAGTTTACCTCAAATGAATTTTTCGATTTCTGTGAAGAACATGGGATAAGAAGAGAATTCTCTACAGCTAGAACTCCTCAGCAAAATGGAGTGGTGAAAAGAATGAACAGAACAGTCCAACAAATGGCTCGTGCTATGCTTGATGAGTCAGGAACTCCTGCAACTTTCTGGGGTGAAGCTGCTCATGTTGCGGTGGTTATTCTCAACAAAACAAATGTCCGGGTGAACAACACTCAAACTCCTCATGAGCTCTGGAATGGTAAGACTCCTTCGGTAAAGCACTTCAAAATCTTTGGGAGCAAATGCTATATTAAGAATACTGATGAGCAGCTTGGCAAACTTGAACCTAGAACAGATGAAGGCATTCTTATTGGTTACTCTCCACATAGCAAAGCATACAAGTGCTACAATAAAAGACTTGGCAGAATTGTTGAAAGCATTGATGTAGTGGTTGATGAGAAGGGATACATCCCTAGACAAGTACATCATGAAAACATCGAAGAAGATGAAGGCTACCCTCAACAAAAAAATGATGAAGAACCTCAAGAAGAACCAGAGGAGCAGACAAGAATAGAAGAAAAGACTCCATCCAGATATGTTCAGAAGAATCATCCAGAATCTCAGATGATGGGACAGAAAGAAGGAGGTGTACAAACAAGAAGAACAGTTGCAGAAGCCTCAAGCTATTTGGCATTACTCTCATCTACTAAACCACAAAATGTGAAAGAGGCATGCAAAGATGAATGTTGGATAAAAGCGATGGATGAAGAACTTGAGAAAATCGAAAAGAACAACACTTGGGAACTGGTTCCTGGACCAAAGGATAAGAATGTTATCGGAACAAAATGGGTCTTGAAAAATAATTTGAATGAAAATGGAGAAGTAATTAGAAACAAGGCCAGACTTGTTTGTAAAGGGTATGCGCAGCAAGAAGGAATAGACTTTTAAGAAACCTTTGCTCCTATTGCAAGACTTGAGGCCATCCGAATGTTCCTTGCTCTCTCAAGTTTTCAAAACTTCAAAGTATTCCAAATGGACATGAAATCAGCCTTTCTGAATGGAGACTTGGAAGAAGAAGTATACATTGAACAGCCAGATGGGTTCATTCTTGGAAATGATCCAAATCTTGTATGCAGATTGAAAAGGCTCTCTATGGGCTCAAACAAGCTCCAAGGGCTTGGTACTATCGTTTGGATAAATATCTTCATCAACAAGGTTTTTCAAAAGGATCACCAGATAGCAATCTTTATATAAAAGTTGAAAATGACAAATTGCTAATACTTGTTGTGTATGTAGATGACATTATTTTTGGCAGCAATGAAGAAGAGATGAGTAAAAGCTTTGCCTTGGTCATGCAAAAAGAATTTGAAATGTCCTTGCTGGGAGAACTGACATATTTCCTTGGTTTGCAAATCCACCAAAAGGAAGGAGGAATCTTTTTATCTCAAACCAAGTATCTCAAACAGATCTTGAAGAAATATGGCATGGAAGATGCAAAACCAGTATGTACACCCATGGTCACGGGATGTAGCCTCAGTGCAAATGATAAATCTGCAGCAGTACATCAACCAACCTACAGATCTATGATCGGAAGTCTACTTTATTTGATAGGTACCCGATTGGACATCATGCATGCAGTAGGAATAGTTGGTAGATTTTAGGCAAATCCAAAGGAGACTCATCTTCAAGCAGTAAAGAGAATTTTCAAATATCTTCAAGGGACGCAAAATTATGGCTTATGGTATCCTAGAGATACAGATCTCACACTTCATGCTTATACAGATGCAGATTGGGCCGGAAGCGTGGATGACAGGAAGAGCACAAGTGGTGGTGCGTTCTTTATGGGTTCCAGATTAGTATCTGGGTTCAGCAAGAAACAGAGTTCAATTGCCTTGTCTACAGCGGAAGCGGAATATGTTGCTGCTGCATCTTGTTGCACTCAACTCCTTTGGATGATGCAAACCAGGATTTTCAAATACCTTGTACACCCCCTATCCCCATCTTATGTGATAATACAAGTGCAATCAGCATTTCCAAAAATCCTGTCATGCATTCAAAGACCAAGCATATACCGATCAAGTATCACTTTCTTCGGGAACAAGTGTTGGAACAAAAGGTCAAATTAGAGTATGTTCCTTCTAAGGAACAAGTTGCTGATATCTTCACCAAACCACTGCCCAGGGAAACTTTTGAATATCTCAGACAGAAGCTGGGAGTCATGAATGCATCATCTTGCTGTTAAATTTTCAGAGAAAATTGGGTGTACGCGTGTTGGATAAGGAGTATCCGTGTACATACGCCAGTTGGTACAGAGACAGTCGCGTATATGAAGTTTTGTTGGATATCAGGAGGAGCAGGCTCTGGTTGCAGATATTTTGATAAGGATCTGATAGAGACCATTCGGCACAGGTTCAGGGGGAGCAGATAATCTTCTAATTATGCATTGTTGGCATTAGTTTAGAAGCTTTTTGGTTCTAGTCCATAGCTGCTATTGATTTCAGGTAAAACAAAGGCAGAAGGTGAACAGAAGGAAATCTTGGTTGCTGATTTGAATGATCGTTGTCAGTTGCTCCTGCTATCAGTTGTTGATGACTTTTTATAAGTCATGTTTTCAATAGTCGTCTCTATGTCATGTATCTCTTTCTTATATGGTGTCAAGGTCATGTAACGACCTATATTAGTTTCCCCACTATGCCTAGGATGAAGATGTAATATTTTTTTTTTGGTCATCATATGTAAATTTCTGAAGTATTCCACTCGGTTGGATGGATGATCCCCACTTGGTTGGGTGATGGATGTATGTACTAAGTCTTATGGTGATAGGAAGGTCTTGTATTGTTATCCAAGTCTCAGTTCTTCTTCAAGAACATCTTTTTGCAGATCTTGCCTACATTCAGGGGGAGCATGGTCAGCACCAAAAATTTCAGCATATACTCAGGGGGAGCACAACCCTTTGCCCTTGATGACAAAGGGGGAGAATTATCTTGGATCTTGGTATTGCCATCAATTCCAAAGGGGGAGATTGTTGGCATTATGGCACAGGTTTGGAGCTATGGCACAGGTGTTGTCCTTGATGGCAACCTTCTTTGGTAACAGATCTCAGTTCAGGCACTCAGAAAGTAGAAAAAGACATATACGCAGTTTCATCTAGACAAAGGCGCGTATACACGC
This sequence comes from Pinus taeda, assembly GCA_000404065.3. Taxonomy (NCBI): domain Eukaryota; kingdom Viridiplantae; phylum Streptophyta; class Pinopsida; order Pinales; family Pinaceae; genus Pinus; species Pinus taeda. Next base: position 53,473 of record APFE030025535.1, on the reverse strand, counting down.
GGTTTATACTTTACAAAATCACGTATATGTTGGTGATCATTTTTTTGGTCCATGGCAGTTAGATCTTGGAACTTGAACCTATGTTTTGGACCATGGAGTCTCGTCAATTGTGCCGATCCATTGTTTTGGGTTCATGGTATTGAAATGTTATGGTTTTGAACCATGGTTTTGGGGAAGGCCTAGGACTATAAAACAGGAAGGAGATCTTGTGGCAAATCACCATCTGGATTATTATTGAAGATCTGAAAAAGTTCTAGAGCTGGTATATTGGATGGTGATGCAGATCTGGATCTGAAGGAAGAAGGAACTTTAGCGCAAAAGGAAGGATAAGGTCTATTCATGGGTCATAATCTTTAAGCCTAAATGAGAGTATCTCTGTATGATTTTGATCTGCTTGATGTGGCGCTTGTCTGATCTATAAGTCTGATAATCTGGGTTAATTAGTGATTGAATATTTGGAAGAGTGTGTTGTTCTTTATAGATCTGTATGCAGGTTCAGTGAAGTGAAGGCATGTATACACGCCGTTTAAGGGAAGTAAAGGCCCGTATACGCAGGTTGTTCCATACGCAGATGCGTATACACGCAAGTTGCAGACGGTTGAAATTGCGTATATGCTTTAAGTTGTGATCTAGCTGTTTCTGCTTATTGCTGCTGTGTTTTGGGTTCTGTTTCTGCTGTGTGGGTTCTGGTACAGTGTTCTGTGTACAACTGTCAGAGAAGTATCTACTTGTTCCAGATCTAGGTGGTGAGAAGGAGATTGGTTAATTCTTGATGATTGTTTGATGTTCATGGATCCAGTTTGAAAATTGATGAAAAGTGGTCCTTAGAAGAAAGAGAAGGTTGTAGCCTTCTGTAGGCCAGCACCTACGTACTAGTATCTCTGGTTTTGTGATTGGTTTGGTAATCCCTCTGTCTAGATTTCCAGAGTAGTCTCTTTCATTCTTTTTCAAACTCTTTAAATGAAAAGGTCCATCTGAGCGCTTGCCACTTCAGGCTCATTAAAAATCGAAGGCGACTAGAGTCATCTTTAGCTTTTTCTCAAATCTTAAAAATTGAAAAAGCAAGTTGTGTCAAAGCATCATAAAAGTTATTTTAATCAGAATAACACTATTCCCTCGTTAATCTTAGGTTGAGAAAATGGAGTCCACCAACCAAGGATTTCCCCTTGGGGGGAATCCTAGTCCTTTCTCCTCTTGGGGAGATGTTGGTGCACCTCATATGGCCACATTATCCCTTCCAGGATAGACAATTCACCTACCAGTATGGTTGTTCTCGACTTTTGTTGTTCAAAACACCGTGATTCCTGAGCGATCAAATCAGCAACCAAATGATACTAGATTTACCCCCCAACATTCTACTTCGTTTGTTTCTTCCTCCCTTCTCCCTCTTTGCTTGGTGAAGCTAGTAAAACTAAAAACCAAGTAGCTGAGAAGAAGAAGAAAGGGGAGGAGAAGAAGAAGAAGAAGGAGCCAATGGCCAAAAGGGGCAACCTTACATCATCTAGCGAAAATCCACACACTGCACCGTCCATGCCTAAATCTCCTTGTGTCATTTGCAAATGGGACCACTATCATCGAGATTGTCCTTGCATCCCATGGATCTTAAGGGACTAGTCTCCCCGTTTGCACAATCTGGTTTCCTCAACCTCTGGCAATCATGTTGAAAGTACAACGTCAACTAGTGAAAACGAAGTCACTGGATAGAGAGGAAGATCTAAAATTCCTTGTAGACTATGTGAGGGCGATCATGCCATCCACCATTTTCCCTTCCTAGACGAAGCTAAAAGAGTCTTGGATAACCATCCTCCTTCACTACTACAGCTTCCTCCTGGATACAAGAAACTCTTGCTGAGTCCATCGCTAGTTGAAAATCCAACTGACACACCTTTGTCGTCGGTCGAACCATCTATCATTGAAGATAAACCTGCTAAGTCCACACTGGACCAAAGTCAACAGCTCAAGATGGCAGACGACCAAGTCTTGTCTTTGGAAGGTCTACCTTCAGATGATACAGTCACTTAAGAGAATGAGAACGACACCATTCAAATTCTTTTTGTAAACACATAATTTGATGAACATGGGGGCAATCTAGCCATTCCTTTGCCACAGGAAGGAGGTTCTTCAGAGTTGTATCCATCCATTTATTCGGTCCCAACTCTGAGCAACCTAGTCATTTCCTTCAACTGGAATCTACTAGGCAGACCCCATCTACCATCTAATGTACCATTTTGAATCATTGTAAAAGCTTACAGAATGTTCATGGTCAGTACCATCATAGATGAAGGGGATTTTGTGAGTATCCTTTCCTCAACTTCTTGAAAAGCGCTTGGTTCACCATCGCTTCTACCTGAGATGCGAAATCTGACAGGCTTTGACAAAGGAACCAATCGACTATTAGGGATCCTTCTAAGTTTTCCTATAGCTTTGAGAAGGAAAACCATCTACCTGAACGTAATGGTAGTCCAAGGACCTTTAGATTACAATCTACTCCTTTGGCATGACTATATTTATAGCATGGGAGCCATTGTCTCCTCGCTCTTTCAAGTGATGTGTTTTCCACATGAAGGCAGGGTGGTTCAGCTTGCAGACCAGCTTTCATTCCCCCGCTCACACGTAGCTATTAGTCAAATGCCATCCCTAACTGGTCTTTTCATGCAAGGAATGTCTTATCAATCTCCAGTCCGTCCACCTAATGAGCGTGATTGATTCAGTGGTTATGACTGAAACCCAGGGGGCATGCACCCTGGCCTACTTCAACAGGAAAACTTCATATATAGGGTGGGTTTCCATGAAGGATATATGGCTAGTCTAACATGCCCATCCATTTAGGAAACTTGGGTTAGACTGGAATAATATACCTCTGTTAGAAGGTAGGCTTTTCCTGATAGAACAAATTTTTTGTCTGCAAATTGAAGGGTAATGTGGAAAATCTACTTTGCTATACCTGGGGGGCATGCAAAACTTTTTGCATGCAAGTGAAAAGAAACCAACGTAACTCTAACCCCATAGTTTTGCTAACTTCAAACTGCTTAATTTAGGTGATTGGTCTAATCAACCATTCACCTTTGCAAATGCAAAGTAAAGGATGTGTTTCCCACCGAGAAGCTATCCTACCTAACCTTAGTAGTTCTTTAACCCCTAGGATAGTAGCTGGTCATTCCTAGCCTGCATACGAAAAGAAACAGAGAAAATTTTGAATGGTGCAAGCTCCCTAAAAAATGAACCTATTGACGATACATCCTTATTATACGACTGACACGAGCAGTTTTATGCAAAGTTCAAGCTCGTTAAAAATTAAACCTACCAATGAGCAAATGTTCCACCAGAGTTTAAGCTCATTAAAAAATGAACCCACCTCCAATAAATAACCATTGCGAACACATTATCATCAACTTTTGAGCCTTGGTCGTGTTCTTACCATCACCTCCACTCTGTTTTAGCCGATCATACGCCTCCATTTGATTGTTTACCCTTTTGAGGAACAACTTCGATGAGTAATTCTGTTAGCCATCCTCTTGATAGTGCCATGATTGGAAAGTTCCAAACCTTACCTAGAACCAGCTGCTACCCGAAAATATCACTCGTTCCTCAAAAAACAAGTCTCCTTTAAGCTCTTTTCATCTGATTCATAAGATATGAAAAGATTGCCGAGAAATTGGCCTCTCCAGCTCATTAAAACGATCAGAAGTGTTATCCCCCCTCTAGATTTAAATCTTTTTGGACCAAAGGGATCATTACACAAAAATATGGAGCGCTTGTCTTATTCGGCTCATTAAAACGATCGAAAATTCATCCCTTTCGTATTATTTTATACTTTTTCGCACTTAAGGGATTATATGACGAAAAAGGCTTACTCGAGTTTCCTTTTTGTCCCTTTTCAGACTCTCTAAAATTGAAAAAGGACTGAGTTATATTTGTCGTTAAACTCATTAAAACCAATAGTGACAAACTTGTCCATGCAGAAAAGAATGAGTTTCACTATCGCTAGGCTTATTAAAACATAGCGACGGGTTTGCCTAAAGGGCAAATTATAGAACAAGCGTATGTTATCCTCCTCAAGCTTGAAAAAAATAAATAGGTACTGGTCAGAAAGGACTAGGGAAAATTGGGAAGAAAACTTGAAGAAACTTTATTGGTAGGAAGTTGCTCTTGAACATGACACTTTCACTCCATCACCATGATTGAGTCGGGTTATTGTTATTCTGTTCACCGGTCATATTACCATTGGTCCACCGTACCATCCATTTTTGAGGTTAACCTTACCAATCCATTTCAATGTTGCCGATATGTTCAAGAGAAGTCACTCAAAGAATTCACCAACCCAGCTTGTGTCTCATCCGCTATAATACCTTCACGCTTCATTCTTTCATGACCGCCACCCTAAACCCTGTATCATCAGATCGTTTTCACCTCCACAACATAATTGCTCTGTTCTATGTCGTAGATGTGGGATTCATTAATGCCCTCCTACAACGGGTGACTTATTGTTGACATCAGCTCATTATCCAAGAAGTCGATCTAGGAACAACCCTTTCAGTACTTTGAAGCTTACATGCCTCAATGGCAAGTTTCTCACTTGCGGTGACAGGTTTGCATCAATGACCTTCGACTGAAATATTTTGCGTGGTGTTCAACGCTAAGTCCCATTTCCACACCACATGAATTGTACTATCGTACCTTGAGGGTCATTATCATTATTGGTGATTCCTCTTGCACCTGTTAACAACTTACATTATTGGCTAGTAATCAGGTGATGTATTTCCATGTTCGGCCCTAGAACATATTTTCACATGGATCAGCTTGTACTTTGGGCGAAGATTGAATAAGTTTGAAGACCCCAGATCTAGTTTCATCCATCATGGCTCCGATATATTCAAGAAAATAAATACATCAAGTGTACATCATTGTTGCACAGATAATCATCCAAACCAAAGGATGATGGCTCTACCAGAATCATCAGTCTGCCACACAGACGGTTGTGTATCCTATGTACATGAGAATGAATTTATAAACTAAGCATGGGAATGCCTGCCTTAGCTAGATCATGAAAATATTATGAAGATAATGTATTGTATTGTATCTTATTATAGGTCGCCTTTCAGTTCGAAAAATCTCAGATCCTCATGATAAAGAATTTCACTGACATCAAAAGATTTATGACCTCATGCTTTAGGGGGCAACTGTTATAGACATATTTGGGCACTATAACCCAAATCATATATGTCCATAAACCAAGGGCTTCTGAGTCCCTAAAAGTGTTGTTTCACACCCTAAAGGAACAAGGTTAGCTGATTACATCATCTCCCATAAGTTCTCCATGGAAAACGATAATCTGTCAAAATAGACCATACACAACGCTCAGTGCTAGGTTGAGCATCTACCTTCCAATGCAAAAGTGCATCATAACTAAAATCCCTTTGTAAGGTTGCATGGGCGAGAGTAGACAATGGAAGAGACAGTTTGCAAGGTGGATGATCATGGAATCTTCCAGAAACTTCTCCTGTGACACTTGCCTCTCTGAATTTTCCGAGGGATGAGTAAGAGATCATGAATCTCCAAGTGGAATAAAGAACTATCAGAGAGAGGACACTAATCAAAATCCCAGAAGCTGACTCACCCCTTGCAAACATCTATATATGGATCCCTCATCCCAGAGATCCAAAGGCTGGAATCTTGTATTTTGGAAGGAAGTGCTATTGGTTTATTTGTGGAACATCATAGTGTTGGGTGATCTAAGATTTTAATGAGGTGAAGAAGGGCTTTCATGCTAGGAGGATGACGTTGGGTCAGATCAATGGGTTGTAATCCTCTCTTCTACTCCTTCTATCAATAAAGCTATTTGATTTTTCCTCCACATTCTTTTATGTTGAGTTGATATATGCATTTGTGTGGTCAATATATATCTAGTCCTATATTTCTTATGATTGTAGATCTCTGTGATTTGATGGTATTATGCTACTTTGACTTTACATGTGCTCTTTGAAGTGGGAGAAGCAAGGGAGCAGTGGAAAATATCTGTCAAAGGGGAGAGGAAACAAGCAAGGAGTCAAGCGAAAGACTGAGGTTGGTACTCTGTACTTCTCTCTCATCTACTTCTCATAAATAAAACACAAGTAACTTTAGTTTGTTTGTTTCTAAGATAGCTACCCATCTTAGTGGGACTAGCAGCTCTGAATGGACACTAGATTTCCCGATAACAATTTGGTATCCAACTTCTGGAGGGGAAAAGGAAATTTGTCTGGCTGATAATATTAGAACATATGGTAGAGGACAAATGAGTATTTGAACACTCTTTCATTGTTCATCCTAGTGAACTGTTCATGCATTCTCTCAGTTATGAACTGAGCAAGATTGTACAAAACAGCAGGAGGTTGTCCTAGGATATAAATTCACATGAAAGTTAGGACAAGTTCATCAACAAATTCATTAGTGCAGCAGCCTAGGACACATGATATCATGGTGATGATTGTTTTTCCCCTTTTAGAGAACATGGCATAAACATATGTGGGGGGGGAGGTATTTTAGGAATATGCTGCTCTCCAATAATGAAATATTGGAATAATTAGGTCAATCTAGAGTGATTTAACTTGGAATATTGGTCTAACAAATCTCCAATTGAGAGTGGGGTCAGGTTTGGTCCTGGTTGGAGTTACAACATTTCATTGATGGATTCAGTTTTAATAGTAAACAACACCTTTTTGTCATGAGACATTACAGCTCTATGGTTAGGGAGGCAGCATGCATGGCACATATGGATAGCTTTTGGGAAGATATGTACTTGGGGGAACTGATATTTGGTTAAATTTGACTCCCAAAGGCCAATATCATCAACATGGTTGAGGTATATGTCCCTACTTAGACAATGGATTTTAAGCAGGAGGCCCTGGGTAGATGTATCCTTAATTTGGAAGTCCCTATCAGCCATGGGATGTTGGTCTAGGTCCAAATGGGGAGTGGTGATAGTTCTAACATGCAAGGCAACAAGGGCAGCCATTATTCAGTTCTTGTGGATTTGAATTAGGCATTGGGGGTTTATTCAAAGGTTTAAAGTGGAAATTTGAAACTATCAGAGGGTCTGGTCGCAGTTTTTCAAGTTTAAGGTATTTTTCAATTATTTTTACTTAATGAAAATACTTTACAGGCTAAACGTTTCCAAATTTGAATGGGGAGTGGTATTCTTTAGTGAAATACCTGGAATTGGGGAAATTGGCTTCAAGTTGATGGTTCATGATAGCTGCATAGGTTTGTATGGTTCTGGTATGGAATGAGAGGTCAGTTGGGTTGTCTGCAACATCCTCTGGAGCGAATTTGGAGGTTTGTTGGTAAGTTCGGCATTTTCAGGAGTCGCAAAGGTTTTCAAAGTTTTATATAGAAAATGAGTGAAAAGGGTGAAAGGAGGGATTTGCGGCATTTTATAGAAAAACAATTACTTTTGGTCAGTTCATTCATTCATGAATAGTTGGTGGTTTTTTCAGTTAAATGGGGAAGCAGTATTGGAGGGCCATCGCACCGCTTTTATGGCGCGAGCGGTATTTGGGAGGGGTCACCTGTTGTGCTTTAACATTTGACAGAGCAATAAGGGGGTCAAGGAAAACCGCTTGATCGGACGGGTAAAGATCAGTGATGGAGTTCGACTAATATGGATGTAGGTCATCAGATGAGGGGCATGATGATCAAACAGGAGTCAGGTGAGGGAAATTGCATGGTGGATAAAGAAAAGGCTTTTAGGGGGTCCCATAGCTTTAATATTTGACGGTATGAGATTAGTTTAGGATTTAATCACTAAATTAGCAAATCGGGCACTACTTAATGAGAGGATTAAGTGATCGAGCAAGGTTAAATGCCCATATTAGTAAATTTGTCGGGATATGTGGTAAAGTGTATAGTTTATAACTAAACTAGGGGTTGGGTTATATATATAAATGAAATAATTAATACGAGATAATGGAAATTTGGGGGATAATATAATAAAATTAAAAATTAATCTGAAGTGAATGAATAGAGTTGGTAAGATTCCTTAAGCATAAAAGGTAGAATGTAATTGTTGCACACATACATTCAATACTTAGGATAAAAAGGTTTTGTGGGTTTTTGAATGAAATATGTTTTAACATGGGGCGGGGGGGGGTTACTTTTCCTAGTTAAATGAAGTTTAGCCTTAGGAAAAGGGGTTTTATGATGGGGAATGAATTGTTTTTAGGGGATTTTAGCACTTGGTGTACTTGAGTCATTAAGCCGAGGGTCCAGTCCCACGAAAACTCAGAGAAATGCTTTGAGCCTCTTTGACTTAAAGGATTTAGGTATTTAGGACTTATTTATGGTAAATTAGTAACTAGAGGGGTGAAATGACTGAGGGGATGTTAAATAAACCAAGTTTTAAACCATTGTGCTTCCTTTGTTTACTACTTATGCACATTTGAAAGATGTATTTAGACATGATATAAGTGCTTTTGTGTAATCACTTGATATTTCTGCAACCTTTCTCCTACTTAGCCATTTACTTACCCTACCATTTTTTATTCATTTTATTTGGGTGCATTTAGGCTCGCAAACCCTTATCAATCCTTTTCTTTTACAAAGTAGACTATCTAATTCCAACCTTATATCATCCAACGGCTCAAATTAAACTGATGAGCTTTTTTTATTTTCTCTACCTATCTAATGATCTGCCAAGATTAAACTGTTTGGTCAGATTTTATTCACTAACTATAAACATAAAATTCAAAGCATGGTATAATCAGTTTGATTATCATGGATTGTGGCATGAACAAAATGCTGCACACAATCATTATTATGCATAAAAGTAAATAGTAGTGGCATTTTGACTTGCACACTTTCATGGTCTCTTTTGTTTTTGAGGTTCATATATTTTCATTTTTTTTTACCTTCTCTTATTCTTTTTGCCCTTTGATTATTCTTTTAGGACATACCCTCTTTACATTTTTTAATTTTAATATGGAAAACATTTGTAAAAAGTAAAGGTATGTACAATATTACAGGACTTAACCTTAGTCATTCAAAATTATGACTCCTATTGGTATAGGAACCTAACAGATCAGTGAGTTAATTGTGTGAATGGTCACTCTAGTTGGGATGACGAAGTGTGGAAAGAATGAATGTGTAGAAGGTTAGCCACACAGAAGCCTTTAACTAAGTGTGCGCAACACTGACCAGGGTATATAATGTGCAATGGAGTGATTGGGACCTACATGTACCAGCAGTTCTATGGGCTTATAGGACAACGTGCAAGAAACTGATGAGGCAGATGCCTTCTAGGGTGGCCTATGGAGCAAACATTGTAGTCCCAATAGAGTGCAGTATGCCTAGTATGCGCATAACCACATTGGTAGATATGACAGTTTGTGGAGCCTTGGAAGAAGGGATAGCACAGCTGAATGAAGAAGAATTCTTGGGACCTAAGGAAGAAATCTAACAGGGTGATCTTAGGGTCCAAGAAATCATGAGAGAAAGGGTGTAGTTGAGGGAGAAAAGTGCTCTGGTGGAAGTGGAAGTCAAGAAGCTTGAGGAAGAAATAAAGAAGGATTTTCTCGATAATTAAATCTGGGTGATAAAACAAGGTGAACATGACTACATTGAAAAATTTAGGGACTACCGCCGACAATTGATGAGCTTGATGCCTTGGGTTGGACCGTATATTGCTAGAGGGATCACCCATGGCGGCGCAATGCCCATGGTAAAGTGCGCGACACAGACAGTAAAAATAAAAGGTGGATTTTCTCTAGGAAAATTGACAGATGACTGGTTGGAACCCTATACAAGTGGCATGGCCACATGAATAGATGTGGGAAGTACATTATTAGCACTCCAGGGAGTTGAAAGGAAGCACAGGACTATAAAATACTTTCCTAAGAACTACGCGATGTCAAGTTTTCACCTAGGTGCAAAGTGTCACACGGTTCGTGATTGTAAAAGGGGGGGCTATGTTGCCACGCGGGTTGGCTGGAAAGTGATTATTGTAGTCACTATTCACGATGTGATGCTTGACTTGAGACCAAATGGAGTAGGTGGCAAGAATTTAGGACGTGCTTTATGGGAAATATTTGGGAAAATCTACTGTCAAAGGATCATTAATGGACCAGATTTGGGGGAATGGTCAAATTCAAATTAAAAAGGGGCTATAAAATAAAAAGGACTGCCTAACAAACAACACTTGGTCATTTGTGAACTAAGCTGTCGTGTGCCCCAAGTATTCCGAACAGAGACTTGTTTGTCCTATAGAAAGCTTTGGTTGAGCACCTGATTGAACAATTGAGAGATTTTTGGATGAAGAAGATGGCAGTGTCTAAAGAAGCTAGAGAAATCGCAAAGATGACCGTCGAAGAAGCCACGTAGGCCATGTTCATAAAATATGCCCTTGACAGCATTGGGACTATTGTGAAAATCCCTAAATCACCACACACGCTGAGACCAAAGAAAGATAATTAGCTAATGATTCTAGTGCGTGTGTCCCCCTGAAACCCATTGTGAACTAGATTAACAATGGAGGAAAAAGGGAAAGTAGTTAACCTGGAAACCGATGAGGAGGAAGAAGACCTTGAGGATATCATAATTGAAGAGGATGAGGATGAGGGCATGGAGGAAGAAACTGAGGGTGGGGTCCCGTAGGACCTCAATGAGAGCAAGAGCTCTATGCAGACTCTGCATCTCCTAGACGATATCATCTTTGAAAGCATGCACTTGGGAAGGGTGCCAAGCTTAAACTTTGTAGACTGGGATCTCACTAACCACAAAAAATTCCCTCACTTGGATATTGCACATGTCATGAAGCCAAAGATACACACCACAATGGGAGTTATGGAGTTGCAGCCGTGAAAGTGATTACATGGAGTCGAAAAGGCAGGGTTGTTGAACCTGCTCTGGATGTCGCATTACCATCGCACCCAGTGACTATCTTCATCATCAAGCAACTGCTCTTCCTGGTGCATGGTGGGTGTTGTTGGGTTGTGTTATATTCCTTCCACGATTATCCCACATAGTTAATGTTGGCATTATGGCACAGGTTTGGAGCTATGGCACAGGTGTTGTCCTTGATGGCAAACTTCTTTGGTAACAGATCTCAGTTCAGGCACTCAGAAAGTAGAAAAAGACATATATGCAGGTTCATCTAGACGAAGGCGCGTATACACATGGTTTATACTTTACAAAAGCGCGTATATGTTGGTGATCATTCTTTTGGTCCATGGCAGTTAGATCTTGGAACTTGAACCTATGTTTTGGACCATGGCGTCTCGTCAATTGTGCCAATCCATTGTTTTGGGTTCATGGTATTGAAATGTTATGGTTTTGAACCATGGTATTGGGGAAGGCCTAGGACTATAAAAGAGGAAGGAGATCTTGTGGAAAATCACCATCTGGATTATTATTGAAGATCTGAAAAAGTTCTAGAGCTGGTATATTGGATGGTGATGCAGATCTGGATCTGAAGGAAGAAGGAACTTTAGCGCAAAAGGAAGCATAAGGTCTATTCATGGGTCATAATCTTTAAGCCTAAATGAGAGTATCTCTGTATGATTTTGATCTGCTTGATGTGGCGCTTGTCTGATCTATAAGTCTGATAATCTGGGTTAATTAGTGATTGAATATCTGGAAGAGTGTGTTTTTCTTTATAGATCTGTACGTAGGTTCAGTGAAGCGAAGGCACATATACACGCCGTTTAAGGGAAGTAAAGGCGCATATACACAGGTTGTTCCATACGCAGATGCGTATACACGGAAGTTGCAGACGGTTGAAATTGCGTATATGCTTTAAGTTGTGATCTAGCTGTTTCTGCTTATTGCTGCAGTGTTTTGGGTTTTATTTCTGCTGTGTGGGTTCTGGTACAGTGTTCTATGTACAGCTGTCAGAGAAGTATCTACTTGTTCCAGATCTAGGTGGTGAGAAGGAGATTGGTTAATTCTTGATGATTGTTTGATGTTCATGGATCCAGTTTGAAAATTGATGAAAAGTGGTCCCTGGAAGAAAGAGAAGGTTGTAGCCTTCTGTAGGCCAGCACCTACGTACTAGTATCTTGGCTAGTGCAAAAGCTAAAGGGGGGTTGTTGCTTCCTTCCAGGAGAAACTGGAGAACGAGAGAGAGTTGTAGCTCTCTGCAGGTTGCAGCCTGCGTACTGGTAAAAAGACTGCACTAGTACATTGTAAAAGAAGTTTTCTAATTTAAAAGGAAGATAGAGACGAATTGCAGCAGGTGGTTTTCACCCACATTGGGTTTCCACCTTATATCTTGTGTTCTTGTGTCT
>APFE030025535.1:0-15426 GCA_000404065.3 Pinus taeda | reverse complement strand
TCTGGATACTGTTATTGGATTCTGCATCACTGACTAACAATCATCATCAGAAAGATTAAGTAAAGTAAAAGCATGTTCTGTATACGCGGGTTTCCTTCTGCATAATTGCGTACATACGCAGCTTTATTAAATTGAAGTAGCGTATATCAGTTGTTTTTTGAAAAAGAATAATTATCCTGATAATACTGATTCACCCCCCCCTCTCAGTATTATTTTCAACAGTTAACTAGGGGGTTAGAACGGGGGGTGGAGCCACCCCTTCGTTGCGCCGATTGCGTAGTGGGGGGAGTCAGAGGGGGTTTGAGGGGTACGGGTAACCCAACCTATGGTTTTGTGCATGTTTTTTACACATGGTTTTGGACGCGATGGTTTTTGGTCCATGGTTTTGGACACGATGGTTTTCGGTCCATGGTATTGGATTCTTTGGCATGTATAGATATGTATTGTAACTTTAAAAGGAACATAATGAAAAGTCAAGCTGGTAGTTTCGGTTTTGGGATCTAGGGGAAAGTCTTTGTGTATATGTGTTTTATGTGTTATGCTCTCTCATTGTTTATTTTCTATGTTTTAGAATTCATATGGATGTAATTTTTGTATGGGGTTATAACCTACATTTGGTATCAGAGCTATTTTGGCTTCAAGGGGATGCCTTTGTTGTTGAGGGGTTTCACTCGGGCCTGTGGTAGACCCTGTTTAGTAGGAGATCTGCGAGATCGATTCTGGTGGTGAAAGAAGATGGTGAGTAGTGGAAAGATAGAGATCGAGAAATTTAATTGTCAGAGTTTTGAGTTGTGGAAACTCAAGATGGAGGATCTATTGGTGGATAAAGATCAGTGGATTGCATTAGATTCAGGTACTAAACCAACGAGAGTGTCTGATGAATAATGGAAGAATTTGGATCGGATAGCAAAGAGAACAATACAATTATGTATCTCAGATTTAGTATTGCTAAATGTATCAAGAGAAGCTATTGTGAATGCTTTGTGGGACAAGTTAGGGACTTTGAACCAATCTAAGTCTCTAGTGAATAAACTGTTCCCATAGAAAAAGATTTATAACCTGAGGATGAAAGATGGAGACTCGGCGACAAAGCATATGAATGCATTTAATACTATGGTAAGTCAGTTATCATCTGTTGATATTAAAATTTCAGATGAAGATAAGTGCATTAGTTTGTTGTGTTCACTACTAGATTCATGGGATAGTCTAGTTATTGCAATAGGTACCAATGCAACTTCCTTGTAGTTTGGTGAAATACTCTCATCCTTGCTAACGAAGGAAATGAGATGGAAAAATATGGAGAGCCAGAATCGTGATGCCTTGTTTGTACGAGTATGGTCCCGGAACAAAAACAAAAATAAGTCATCGAGTGGGAGATCTAAATCTAGAGGGAGATCTAAATCTCTAGGAAAACCTGTAAAGGTGGTGTGCTAGAAATGCAGAAAGGAAGGGCACTACAAAAGGTACTTTAAATCTAAAGCTCCCGACAAAGGAACAGGATCTGATGATGCTCCTTTTGCAAAGGCGAAAACCACCTCAGATGAAGGTGGGGATGTGTACTTGGCTTCTTCAAGTACACATGTAGATCATGAGGCATGGTTGATTGACTCAGGTGCATCCTTTCACTTCATTCCCCATAGTGAGTGGTTCTGTGAGTATGAGAAATATGATGGTGGTGATGCCTTCTTAGGGGATGAAAGGAACGCTAGAATCATTGGTCATGGAAAAGTAAAGTTGAAGTTGTAAGGTGGAAGGGTTAGAACACTTCTGGGTGTTCTGCATATTCCTCCATTAGCTATAAATTTGATTTCTATAAGTAAGTTGGATGATGCAAGTGTAAAAATAGTGTTCGATAAGGATACCTGCAAGATGGTTTAGGGGGCACTGGTATTGATGCGAGGAGTTCGAATTGGAACTCTGTACAACCTACAAGGTAGCACTGTTGTTGATGGGTGCAACAGTTATGTGGTTCCCAAAAGTGGAGCAGAAAATTTAGTGGTCTCTAGAGAGAAGACCATGATGTGGAATCAAAGGCTTTGACATATTGGAGAGAAGGGCCTTCGAATACTTCATGGAAAAGGAATGGTAGAAGGTATGAGTAATAGCTCTTTGGATTTTGATTTCTATGAAAATTGTGTATATGGGAAGCAGAATCGGGTGAGTTTCCCCTCTAGTGGTAAGACGGTGAAAGATATATTAGATATTTTCCACAGTGATGTGTTTGGACCTATGAAGCTTCCATCATTGGTAAGTCTATGTACTATGTATCCTTTATAGATGACTTCTCAAGGAATACATGGATCTATTTCCTTAAGAAGAAATCTGAAGTCTTTGATAGGTTTAAAGAATTTAAGGCTCTGGTGGAAAACTAGAAAGAGAAGAAGATAAAGGTACTGAGGACAGACAACGGTGGATATTTTTGCAGTAAGGAATTTGAAGAATTCTGTAAGAAGTGTGGTATAGAATGGCAGAAGACTACTCCATATACACCTCAGAAAACTGGAGTTGCAGAAAGAATGAACAACATGTTGATGGAAAGGGCAAGAAGCATGCTCAGTGGTGCCGAGTTAGGACAAGAATTCTGGGCAAAGGCGTTGGAGACAGCATGTTACTTGGTCAATAGATCACCTTCATCATCGTTGGAGGATAAGACTCCACAAGAGGTTTGGACTGGTAAGAAACCCTCTCTTTCACATCTGAGGGTATTTGGATGTGATGCATATGTACATGTTCCAAAGGAGAAATGAACCAAGTTGGATAGTAAATCTGAAAAGTGCATCTTTATTAGGTATAAGGATGGTTTAAAGGGTTATAAGCTTTGGAACCTAGTAACAAGGAAGGTTGTGTACAATTGAGATGTGGTGTTCAAAGAGGTGGAAGATGTTATTAAACATGAAGTCCAACCAAAGGAACCTGAGAAGATATAGTTTGAGCTAAAGGAGGAAGAATCAAACTCTACAACAGAGAAGGAATCAGAAGATGAAGAGCCACAAACTCTAGGTGTGAGAAGATCAGTTCGAGAAAGAAGGCAACCAAAAAGGTATATTCCATTTGCTTTCTGTTCAAATTTTTCTTTATCTATTAATGATGATGATCCCAGAACTGTGAAGGAAGAAGTAGATTTAGAGGATGGAAAACTCTAGAAAGAAGCCATGGTTGATGAAATGGCATTTTTGCAAAAAAATGATGCTTTGGATCTGGTGGAGTCTCCTACTGGAAGGAAACCCATTGGTAGTAAATGGGTGTTCAAGAAGAAGACAAATGCATAAGGAAAGGTAGAGAAATACAAAGCTTGGTTGATAGCAAAAGGTTATTCCCAGGTGTTGGGAATTGATTTTGGTTATATTTTTTCTCCTGTTGTCAAGGTAACTTCTATTAGATTACTTTTATTTGTTGCTGCTACTTTTGATTTTGAGGTAGAACAAATGGATGTGTAGACAACATTTCTTCACAGCAATCTGGAAGAGGAGATCTTCCTGAAGCAACCTGAAGGCTTTGCGGTGAAGGGTAAGAAAGAACTAGTATGCAAGTTAAAGAAGTCTTTGTAAGGGTTTAAATAGTCACCTAGGATGTGGTATTAGAAATTTAATACATTTATACGGGGACTTGGCTTCACCAGAAGCAAAGAAGATCATTGTGTGTATTTTAAATTAATTGGTGACCCTGTTATTTATGTGGTCTTGTATGTGGATGATATGTTGCTGGTTCGAAATGACAAAGAAATTATCTAGTATTTGAAGACCCATTTGTCCTCCAAATTTGACATGAAAGATCTTGGTGTTGCAAACTATATTTTGGGCATGGAAATTAAAAGAGATCGGAAAAAGAGGAATCTCTGTTTAAACCAAAGGAAGTATGTAAAGAAAATATTGCAGAGGTTTAATATGCAGGATAGTAAGCCAGTGAAGGTTCCTATTCCTGTAGGTGTAAAGTTATATACTTAACAGTGTCCCAAGATTCGAGAAGAGGAAGAGGATATGTCCCATGTTCCATATGCAAGTGCAGTCAGTAGCCTGATGTATCCGATGGTCTATACTAGACCAGACATTGCACATGCAGTGGGAGTGTTGAGCAGGTTTATTTCAAAACTAGGGAAGGAGCATTGGGCAATAGTGAAGCAGGTTTTTAGGTATTTGTGTGGCACTAGTGATTATGGTTTGTGCTACCAAGGAACGATAGGATTGGATAAAGTCGTGGATATTTGTTGCTTTGTTGATGCAGACTGGGCTAGAGATTTGGATCAAAGAATATCTACAAGTGGGTATGTGTTTAACCTATTTGTAGGTGCAGTCAGTTGGATGAGTAAGAAACAATATGTAGTGGCACTATCAACTACAAAGGAAGAATACATGGTAGTCATCATGCAAGTAAGGAAGCAGTTTGGTTGCAGAGATTGTGTTCAAGTATGGGGTTAGTATAGGGAGCTATAAGGATAGACTGTGACAAGAAAAGTGTAATTTTCTTGGCAAAGAACCCTGCATATCATTCAAAGACAAAGCACATTGATGTTTAGTATCACTTTGTGAGGGATATGATAGAATACAAAAAGGTGTTTTTGGTAAAGGTGGACACTTTGAAGAATACTGCGGATGCATTGACAAAATCTATGAGCTCTGAGAAGTTCCCTTGGTGTAGAGAAATAATGGGCATTGCAGGGCTAGATAAATGACTAAGCTCTCTTGTGTCCCCCTATGGAAAGAAAACAACAAGTGGGAGAATTTTGGATTGTGTTATATTCTTTCCATGACTATCCCACGTAGTTAACTAGGGGGTTAGAAGGGGGGCGGAGCCCCCTGTTCATTGTGCTGATTGTGTAGTGGGGGGAGTCAAAGGGGGTTTGAGGGGTGCAGGTAACCCCACTCTATGGGGTCCGGGGCAGCGCCTTGGAAAATTTTGGTTTTGGACCCTATGTTAGGTTGGGCGGACCTACCTATGGTTTTGTGCATGTTTTTCGCACATAGTTTTGGACGTGATGGTTTTCAGTCCATGGTTTTGGATCTGATGGTTTTTGGTCCATGGTATTGGATGCTTTGGCATGTATAAATATGTATTGTAACATTGAAAGGAACATAATGAAAAATCAAGCTGGTAGACCCGATTTTGGGATCTCGGGGAAAATATTTCTGTACATACGTTTTAAGTGTTAAGCTCTCGCATTGTTTATTTTCTATGTTTTAAAATTTGTATGCAGGTAATTTCTGTACGGGGTTAAAACCTACATGTGTTTGTGGCTGGAGGAGCCCATCCCCATCATAGACCACCTAATCCATCGAATTTCCCAGCTCTCGTGTAAAGTAGAAGACACTACAGTCATTTCGAAGGGGAAGAGGAGTGATTTGGCCATCGTGGAGGCCATGAAAAGGAAATACAAGTTGGAGAAGAAAAAGAGGGGCTATGAAATTTCTAGTATCAACAACAAGGTAGTTAGAGTTGTGACCCAGATACTAGCAAGTAACGTCATGTGGAAGTGCCACATGGATGAGGTGCCTACGCCAGTGGTGGCACTTGTTGAATAGTGTGCAGAAGGGGTCCAATTTAACTAGTCTGAATTCTTGTGCAAGGAGTTCCTGGAGAATTTCCGCAAGACACAGGAATAAGGGAAAAACTTCCACTATGTATGGCTTCTACTGCCATAGTGCTGGTGGCTGGGGAATTGCTCAAGGATATCCAGTTTCCCACAGTTGCAAGGTATTTCTTGGAGGCCGTGAATTACGCTTCACTGTGGGCCACTAAAGACATGAATTGGATCCGCGACAATAAAATATTTTGGGTGTTCATGGAGATGAACATTAGAATGGGGATTAACCACAAGCCATGGTTATCACCCATTGTCTACAACAACCTGCAATTTTTTGTAGAGTTTAAAGTGGACTTTCATCACATCTACCTCGGGGCGCGCAAGGACCTTGCAAAGAGGTGGAACGAACTATCGTATATAGCCACAAATGATGTGATCTTTGATGTACTTGAGACGTGGCCACTAGAGTGGCACTCTAAACATATTTTCACTAGAAAAGTCTACTACGCAGAAAAAAGAAGTAGGAGGCAAAACTGCATGTGGTGCAGTTGGTGGAAAAGAGAAGGAAAGAAGCGGCAGCAGCAAAGGTGCAGGAGATGCGGCATGCTACGCAGACATTAGTAGAACAGAAAAAGGCCATAGTAGTAGCACAAAAGGTAGCAGAGAAGGAGCGTGAGGGCCAGATTTCACCTTCACCTGAGCAGGAGAAAGGGATGGAAACAAAGATAGAGGAGGGTGGCATGGACCCACAAACAACATCAACAAAATTGAAGCACGAGTGCCTGAGTGGATGGGACCGCGCCACAAGGTAAAAGCATCTAAGCTATCTATCAACTCAATCACCCTTACTGAGGGGGATCTACATGACATAGGAGAGACAGTGCATGATGTCACCACAGAAGCCCTCCAAAACTTTGCAGAGGCGAATTAGATTGTGTCGGGGGCCCTTTGAGCCTAGATTTAGGAGTTGCAGGTACGCACTCCTTAGGTTGGTACTCTCTTGACCATCCTCGCAATAGAAATAGTCGCAGCCAAGGAAATGTTGCCTACTTGTATAGCAAATGAAGCCAACAGGCCTACGGTTAGTACATTGAAAGGGATAGGGATCAACATGGTTGTGCTCCCTCTAGAGATGATCTATGCTCTACAGGATGGGATTACTATAGAACTATGGTCTAGGAAAAGTCATACGCTGTAGGTGTTGAGTGAACAGAAGATCAACATGGAGTAGTTGAGCTTGCAGTGCGATGAGGTCGTGTCTTAGAACAGGCTATTGGTACAGGTAATTGAAGAAGCCCGCCACATGGTCCTTGATCTTGCCATAAAAACAAACACGTGCATCTAAAGATTATCATCAGGGGTGCAAGAAATGGCTAAGGTTCAGTTGGAGATGAACCTCCAGATAGCAGAGTTGCAATTGAAGGCGTAGCCTTCAACTCCTCCAGAGGTAATGGAACAACACACCAACGCCATTAAATCATGGATGGAGGAGATCAGAAGTGCAATAAGGGACTGCACTAGAATGTTGGAAGAATCATTCAAGGTCCTCACAAATCTATAGGAGGACCCCAACAAAAAATTCTTAGAAACAAAGGTGCATGAGCTATAGCACCAATATGAAAACGTTAAAGGGACAACGTACACGGTGGCCCTCACTCAGAGGCTCGTGTGAATGCAATAAGCCAAAGAACTTAAAGAGCAAGTCAATGCAGCACAACACAAAGAAGCAGTTTTGAAGGCACGTGTTCAGCCTTCGATCAACAAGGCCTTCATAATGATAGCAACAATTGAAGGCAAGATCGCGCAGATGCAGGGGCCACAGGAACAGATACAGGGGACTAGTTCCGACACCGTGGTCTTTAAACAACAAGTACAAGAGATTTAGCAGGCAGCCGCTTAGTGCGATGCTGACCTTGCAGCCGTCTGAGCAGAGTTGGGAGGTCTCCATGCGAAGATATCTACACTAACAGAGTGACTCGAGGGCAAGTTACGATGTTTTTGTTGGGGGGTTATTGGGCACAGGATCCCCCCAAGGAAATTTTTGGGGCTTAAAGCCCAAGTTTTGACTAAGTCTGATGTAAAGACTCCGTGATTTGTGGGTGTGTAGCATGAAGTTTTAATTGAGCCATAGGGTTATCCACCCTTACTTTCGTAAATGTAGTGTCGGCTTGAGAGATCTACCCATGGTCTGCAAACCATGGGATTGCATAAGTAGAGTGAGTCTCTGAGTGTAAAAGATAATGATTAGAGAGAAAGTTAATTGATGAAGCATTGAGTCGAAGTGTAGAGTTGTGTCTTTGGGTCGTAGAGTAGGAGAAGGCTCTGCAATTGAGTGCACAGAGGCCTAATAGTCTGCATCTGAGTGCGCAGAGAAGGTCGAGTCTGTAATCAGTCGAAGCATTAATAAAGAGAAGTTTTACAATATTTTTGTATAACTTTTCCTAATTTATGCATTGAAGTATATTGGGTATGAATTGCAAGTTTTTTTTTTTTTTGTTGCACGAACTTATATGAATGTGCTGAATAAGTAAATATAATATAAGGTATCAGTTTACACAAAGATAACTAATTGTTATAAGAAGATAAGTAAGATCCACGGTGTGACTTGGGGAAATAACACAGATCACTGCTCTAGCAGTGCAAAAGCCCCACAACCCCTAGTTAGGGCTAAGTGAAGACAAATATAACAAGGTCGTGAAGGCCTCATAGCCCAGGGAAGTGCACGAAGTAACCTGTATGAAGGTATTCACAATTAGACTAAATCAGCAACTCAAACATCTCAAGGGTGTGGAAACCTGGTTCTAGCATCCCCCCATACTGCTTCGGGTGAGACCTCAGTTCGCACTCTACGGACTATTTCTGAAAGGGCTAGTAGTACAAGGATTTTTTTAGCTAATTAACTTCAAACCTAGGTCATGCCCCAACAATCCAACAAATGTATAGATGGAGTGGGCAAGTGTCATAAGTTTAAGTTGCAATTAAGCAACTATGAAATGGAGTCAAGTTTTTATACAGTTCCCCTAGAAGGAGTAGATGTTGTTTGGGAGTATAGTGGTTAAGACACCAGTTCATTAGATTCAAATGGGATGGAAGGAAATACCAGTTGTTCCAGTTTCAGGCACCATCAACACAGGCCATCTCCACTCAACAAATGAAGAAGCTTATTCTCAAAGGGTCACCATCATTTGTTGCACATTGTCAGCACTTGGAATTATTATCGACAAAAGGGACTCATCAAACATAAGATATTTCATCCTTGATCCAGAAATACGAGAAGGTTTTCCAAGGTCTACGAATGAAGTTACCCCTGGAAAGGCAAATTGAACACATTATCGAAGTAAAACCAGACTCAACACAAGTTAATGTTAAGCCATATATTTCTCCCCATCACCACCAGACAGAAATAGAATGCTTAATACAAGACCTGCTGAAGCATGGAATCATTACAAAGAGTAGAAGTCCATACGTTGCACCCATAGTATTAGGCAGAAAGAAGGATAGATCTTTCCAATTATGTATAGATTACAGAGTCTTGAACAAAATCACTATTAAACATAAGTTTCCAATTTCATTCATTGATGAAATGCTAGATGAATTAGACAATGCAGAATATTTTTCCAAGTTAGATCTAAGATCGGGCTACTGCCAAATACGAGTAAGGTTAGAAGATGTCAAAAAGACAGCATTCACGACTCATGAAGGGCATTATGAGTTCAAGTTCATGCCATTTGGATTAACAAATGCATCAACCACCTTCCAAGTAACCATGAATGAGCTCTTTCACCCTTATCTTTAGAAGTTTGTATTAGTTTTCTTCGATGATATTCTAGTCTACAGTAAGACATGGAAAGAACATATCAAACATCTAGAAGAAGTGTTGTCTATTTAGGGAAAGAACCAATTTTACGCAAAGCTATCAAAATGCACGTTTGTTTAGAAGTAAATTGAATACCTAGGACATATTATATCGAGGGAAGGAGTCCAAGTGGATCCCAACAAAACCAAGGCAATCAAAGAATGGCCCGAACTCAAGAACATATCTAAGCTGAGGGGATTTTTAGGTTTAACAGGGTATTACAGAAGATTTATAAAAAACAATGCACATCTGATAGCACCTCTAACGAATTTGTTAGAGAAAAATGGTTTTAAGTGGGATGACCAAGCAAACAAGTGTTTTGAGAAATTAAAGGAAGTGATGTCAACCACACCAGTACTAGCAACTCCTGACTTCTCCAAACCATTCATAGTGAAATGTGATGCTTCTTGGTTTAGAATTGGAGCTGTATTAATACAAGATAACCACCCTATATCATTTGAGAGAAGGAAAATTAATAAATGAGAAGGCTTAAAATCAACATACCAAAAGGATATGCTCGCCATCATACACTCTTTGGCAAAGTGGTGCCAATATTTTCTTGGAAGTAAATTTTCAATTTGAACTGACCACAGCAATCTTCAATTCTTACTTCAACAAAAGACATTATCAATGGAACAATAGAAGTGGATGGAGAAGTTGTCAGCTTTTAATTTAGAAGAATTACATAAGAAGGGAAAGGAGAATGTCGTAGCTGATGCACACTCATGTAAAGATGACGATCACACAACATGTGTTGCCATGATAGTTGTTCCAGAATGGTTGGATGAAATACGAGCTGAATATGCCATGGATAAGGATTGTGACTCTGTGATTAACAATATAAGTCAGTATACCAACCTTGAGTGGAAAAATGACATCTTATGGTACAAGGGTAGAATTTACCTAACACCCACATCCAAATTTAAGGTGAAAATGTAGAAAATTTGGGATAGGTTAACCCGATAATGCAATATAAATCAAAGAAGAATACTATAACCTACTTCTACTATCAATTTGTGGAAGCTTAAAGATCGAGCTGAAGAATATAACCAGAAGAAGAAGAATCAATGGCACCATACACATGAAAATACTTTGGGGAAAGTCTCAGATAAATACCACACACTATTGTATTATTACACATGGTGGAAATACATAAGAATTATACAAAGCCTTAGCTCTCACAGCTAGCCAGCTCTCAATACAATCCTAATAGATGCTCATAGGAAATCATGGCTTCTCTCCATCCTTCCTCTCTGCCCTCCAAGCTCTTATTTCCTTGCGTTGTTCCTTGTGGATGATTAGCCTATTACCAAGTGGAAAACCAAGCCTTCAAAACTACGCAATCCTCAAGGATGAATCCTTCACTGCATGCATGACTTCTCTCCATGAGAAAACACATGCAACTGATAGTACATTTTCCTTGAACATTAATCTCAACTGGGCCTTTCTCAGAATAGAGATGCATGAGTTTCTAATGAGGGACTCTTCAGTTGACTAGAGTAGCACTAGTTGAATGCATTAATGCAGCAATTAACTGTTAACTCACTATTAGTTCCTCAATTAGTTTGGAACTAATTTAACTAGACTTAACTCAGCAAACTGAGTTAACTAATTACAACTCAAATATAACCCAATCTTATCTCCTTAATTTAAGGGATAACTCTTGCATGACTTTAGAAAGACTTCTAACTTGAATTTTTCCAACTAATTAATTTAAAATAAATTAATTAATTATTTCCAAGTAGTTGTTAAGACTAAATTTGATTTTAATTCACAATTTAATTCAAGGACAAATTAAATTGGAATATTCTTGTTGCCATATTTCAACACTCCCTCTCAACAAGAAAGGGATTATCTACCACCCTGATCCTGTCTCTATGGAACTTGAATTTACACTTTGACAATGCCTTTGTCAAATGTCAGCATTTTGCTCCTATGTCGAAATATACTGCAGCAACATGATCCTCTCGACCTATTGGTGGTTCCCAGTATTGCAACAATAATACGGCAACTCCTAGGACTCCCTTCTTTAATTTTATCAACCCAGTTGTTCGTAACAAACTTGGAAGCGACGGTGTTGTATGCACAAGTACTAGCTCCTGCCATAGCCGTCACTTAGTTAGCTGACACAAGTCCACCAGGAGCTTAAGCCAACTTCTATGAGCTCTTAGAAGAATCTTTTTAACTGATGGATGAAAGCTAACTCAAATGAAGCTAATCTACTTGCGGAAAGAAACTGAAAGCCAAAAAGAAACGCAAACCCTAGCAAACCCTAATTCTACCAGCTAGTCCTACTCATGCAAGAAAGAGGATGAAAGCTTATTGAAAGAGAGGCCATTGACTCCTAGGAAGGTAAAATTCATATGTATAAGCTACTTCTACAGTGACATTTGAAAAAAACATCTTTTTGTATTTTTCAGTAAATTGTCAGAATTATCATGCATGTGTTTTAACTATTTTTTATTGTGCAGAGGTGGATTGGATAAAGGAAATTCTTGCAGCAGGTTGAGATGGTTAGAAGAAGGCCTAAGGAGTCACTAGCACCCTTATAGAGAGTTTCACAGTGATTGGGTCTCAAGAAACCGCTTTCGTGAGCTTCTACAGGAAGTCTGTAGGGGTTCTACAGGATGTTCTAGAATTTCTACAGGATGTTCTGTAATTTCTATAGAATGATCAAAAAGTGGATTTTGGAGGGTTGATGGGTGGAGAAAGGTGGAGAAGTGGGTATGGAGGTTGGATAAGGGTGTGAGGAGGTCTAGGTTTTGGTCTATGGATCTAGGAGTGGCGAGGATGGTTGGATTTGTTCAAGAAGGAGTATAGCAATGTTGCATGAAAAGATGGAAATTAGGTCAAAGTGAGAGAATGTGGCAATGGTAAGGAAAGGATCTAAAGTGGAAGATGGAGCAGGTCATTTGGATGGAGTACGAGCATATGGAGAAGTTTTACAAGTGCTCTATAGGTTATTTCTCAAAATGAATCAAACAAAGACTTGGAAAAGCGAAGACCTAGTTACTTTCATCCTAATCTGACCTAGATAACAGCAAAGAAAATGAACAGAGTTTATTTGCAATGAAATCATGTGAACCAACCATGCAACTACGCAATCATAAACTTGAGCATTTAACCATTACTGGTATCAACTTCTACAAATGAGATTTATAACACTAATGATTGCATGACAAAGCAAAAACAGTGTTTTTGGTGGCAGCAAGGACACCTTGGTCCCAGCTCATGGTCCCACTAAGGGAGAGGTGAGATCAGAGGTTCTTGACAGCCTTTTTTCGAGGATCCTTTCTGTTATTAACCTATCAAATCAATCTGAACATGAAAAGCTACTTTAACCATAAAAATCAACCTAAATAACAAAACAAGATTTAAATCTAAATAGCAGATTTTATTCTAAGAATGCAGCAAAAACACATAAAGATAAACAAAGGAGGTACTGGGCACTTGGGTTGGGCCCAACCCCAAGAGCTACAACCTGCTAAGCAAGATTAGATCTGGTGCAAATCTGGATTCATCTTTATTGATCAAGGAAAAAATAGTTACATCAAAAACTATCCACAAGGGAAAGCTTGAAAATGTGCTGAAATGCAAAGCTAATCTCCTGACTAAAATAATGACTAAAAAATGACTAAAATCAAACTACAAACTAGCTAAATTTTTCCTACAAAGTGACTAACTTAAATGAGGCCCTAAGCCTTCTTATTTATACAAATTGAGGACCCCAACAACCCTCTTAAACTTTAGGAACTCGGCTGCCAAAACTTGTAGTTAACAACACTTTACTAGCCCTTACTTAGCTTCCCTTGTGATAATTGATTTGTTGGCCCTTCAACTCTAAGCTGATGGTGGAGAATTCGAGGTAAGGGCCCAAAAATAAAGGGGACACCTTCCTACAATCCTGTCCACAAATTTGGCTGCCAAGTGCTCATTTAAACCTTTGATTTTGTCTCCAAATTGACCAAAAAGGCTGCATAAAGCACACATTAGACTTGTTGGCTTAATGACTAATCCAATTCACTCTATTAGCATAAATATAATAAAAAAAATGCAATAAAATAATGAGAATAGTGGATTAAGTCGAATTAGGAGGTTGAATAAGCCCATATAATTATCCATTTTTGGGGCTCATCATCATCCCCTACTAAAAGTGTTTCTCATCCTCTGAGCAACTAATATATCTCTTCATCTTTGATGGCCCTGGTGGCCTCCCTATTGTAGAGCCTCTAACCTACACCTCATCATCCACTATTACCTACTGTTTTTCATCACTTATCTCTCTCTTTCACCTCATTCTCCATGTAAAACCACCCAGATCATTACATTAGATGTCATTAAGCATGATCAAGTGAGCTTTGCTAATGTGTGACTGTTTTGTTTAGATTTTGACATATTTACAGACATTCCGCAGCTCTCTACCGATTCCGTAGCCATCTGATGATTCCGCAACCATCTGGAGATTCCGCAGCCTTTTTGTTGTTCTCAAGGTTCCACGTGCCATTTTGCCAAATGAGCCACATGGGTACTTAGGTATCAAGGTGCTCGAGGTTCCTGTGCCATTTGTTCAATCATCCACGTCATCTGTACCTCCGGTCAAACAGGGGCAAGATCCTGTCAACGAAGGCAGCCTAACGGTGATGCGTAAGCTGTTGGATCACGTCACCTCAAATGGTGACTTGCCCATGTTACGCAGGATATGGGGGACATAATCCAACTCTGGATTCAATGCCCATGACGACCAGGACCTCCAGCTCACCCACCCAGGCTCATGACGTGTTATTGCAGTTTTAATTACGCATGACAATTTGTTTATTTTCAGTTTTAGCAGCACGCATAGGATATCCTTCAGATGCCTATAAATACTTGTGTCTGCGTACGCTTATGTTAACTTTACTTGCTGTATTTTTACGAACTTGTTATAATTTTCGTGCATTCCCAAGACTCTGTTTTAATAGTGCTGTTCTAGCACTCTTGACTGTGAATTTCTGCACATGTAGTAATAGAAGCAGTGTTGTTTTGAAGCTTTCAACACTTTGAGTCTTCTTTGGGTTATGTGAATGGAGGGCCCCTGTTCATATTAGCCTTGTATAGTATTTTTATGTTCAACATTTCCTTTTCTTGATATATGTACAGCATAATTCAATTCATTTTAATTCATTTTGAATCCTTTCTTTTAAGCTGATCAGCATTGTTCTTTTGCAGGTTTTTGACCCGGGATTACTTGTGTGTTTATGTGTTTGCTTTATATCTAGTGGTAGTTTCAGTTGACAGATTCAAAGTTGCTGCCTTTTACTTTATTTCCATAGCTAATTTTTTAGTTTTATTTCTCAAATCTGTCTGCTAACATATAAATGGTCTCTTACTATAAATTGTTTATCTTTTAAAGATCAGAATACTAATCACTTGCAGCTGGCTTTGGGTGCTTTCTAGACTAATCCTTAGCTACTTTCTAATTGTGCTTTACACAGTACCATGTGATATAGGCAGAGAGTTAGAAAGAGCAAAATATTATCACTAGTCTTTAAGGTAGATTTTCTCATTTTCATCATTTATTAGACTTACTTTTAGCTACTTCTTAATCGTGTCTTACACAGTACTATGTGTTAGAGGCAGAGAGTTAGGAAGAGATAAACATTATCATTGGTCTTTTAAGTGATTTCTTATTTTTGCAGCAACATGAATGGTGTCTAATACCATTAGAAAGTGGTTCTTTGCTTTCAGTTTATTTTAATTCATTTCCTTCAAAGTCTTCCTTTTCAACAAATAGTTAGAAACCACTCATCACACACCCTCACTCATTTAGAATTCACTCCACACACACCATCACTCATTTGTTTATAAATACATCACTCCATCTTAGGAAGATAAATTAATCACAAATAACACCCCCCAAACGACAAAAAGCTCTAAGAGGTTGCTCAAGTACATATAGTACACCTTCACTTCATCAGCTTACGAGCCCCGGGTTGATAATTAATGATATCAATTTAGGAATACTAAATTGACCAAACATTTTGGCGCCGTTGCCGGGGAAGTGAAATTAAGTAGC